>PNEQ01043707.1:0-25866 GCA_003012365.1 Medauroidea extradentata
GACGTTTCCTCGGCCCAGTCTATCTCTGAGTCCGGAATGCGTGGATTCATACAGACTGCGCCGCGAGTGTCCACTTTAACCGTTGTCATATCGTCGTACCAGGTCTAAGCAGAACTGCACAAACGTGAAAGGTAAGTACTCATTTCATAAAACAAGCCCTCCACATATCTCTGCTCAATAACAGACATTGTTATAATTTTGATGTAGAATAAAACCAATATACGTAAAAATAACAAACGTGACGGGAGACAAATGAGATGCAGGTCGACCATTGCGTCTCATTACTTTCTTTCTTAATGATAACTGCGAGAAAGAAGCTATTGCTACGAACATAACGTTTAAAGCTGGGAATGTTTTAAACGCCTATTATGTTAGTTTTTTCATTCAGTTATTAAAATGTGGCTAACCCGTCACCAGCCTTCCTATAAAACATTCTCTTGTGCGTGTATTAGGTACTTAAGTACACGATTTCGATGTATATGTCATACAGTACTTTGTCTTTATTGTTTTATAAATAAGTAATCAATGTAAAATTTACATGGAAAAATTCATAGAATGTGTGCATGCAATCACGAAATAGTTTATCTGCGTTTGTCAACGTCCTAATTTGTCTTTCGGTGCACTATTTCCTACACAGGTAGAGGATAAACCAAGACACGAATACTAGTATGAATACTATTTTACCGATACAAAAGGAATGCTAAATTAACTAATATTATTTCCACACCAAGGTGCGGTTATTAATTTACCTAAAAAAATAAATTTTTAATTGTCACTTTACATATTGTATTTCAATTTTGGTTTTCACAGTCGCTTATACACGATAAGTAAGAACGCCATAGACCTAGGCCATAAATATACTCTACCTTCTTTCCCTATTGTAATCGAGTAGCGTTGAACTTCAAATATGCCACGAAAAGCGATATAACATGGCATATAGCCGCATTCCATTTATACAGCCACTAAACTAAACATTGAAATAGAACCATAATTTTTGGGTGTAAAATGTTGCAGTTTTCACATTAACGTGGACGCTGAAGAAAAAAAAATATCAATGTTTATATGTTTGTCCTCTATGCGTTCAGAAACCATTGATCAGATTGTGGTGAAACTTTGGTAGGGTGTACTGGGGACGCCCGGAAAGGTTCCTGGTACAAAAATATACATAAATTAATTGATCAAAATTGTTATCATGTTTAACAGTTTTGTCAAAGAAAACTCATTTCAAAATAGCTGCTGTGTAGAACTAAGTATAAATAGTTGCTCAAAGAATTCCACGATAGTGACTATGGAAAATAAAATCTCTATAATACAACTGTTAACAAGTCGTAGAACTTTGATTATTTGATAATTTGATAACTGATATTTTTTGAAGTTGTAGGCGAAATACCAAAAATAAAAAAAAGTTAAACTGAATGGGAAAACATTGCCACTACTGTAGTCAATGGATGCCCAGAAGGGCTTTACCAAATACCGTAGAGACCACGGCCGTAGAAGAACAGGTCTGGACACTCGCCTGGAAACTTGACCCTCTTGTTGTTTGGCTGCAGTTCACCCAAGTTATCGATAATGCTATAAATTTTTGGCGCTGTAATCCGGGTGGTCGAGCTCAAACTCCACCCACTTCTCTCCCACTAAGATAAACTATTTATCAAAACGTATTTTTTATCAATTTATGAAATACTTCCTTCGCTCACAATTTTAAATCATGGCTTCAGAAATCATTATTTACTTTATAACGTTAACAATGGAAAAGAGAGGGCGGGGTTTGAGTCCGACCGCCCGGATTACAGCGTCAAAAAGTACAACATTCTTGGTAACTTGACGAACTACAGCCAAACAACAAGGGGGTCAAGCAAAATACATTGGTAGGTAGGCGAGTGTCCAGAACTGTTCTTCTATTGTCGTGCTAGAGACTAATACTGGACAGCTCTATGCAAATGCTAAGAGTAAGCTTGTGAAAAATAACCTAGCCGTATGAGGTGAAACTTACACACATTTTTATATTATTATTGTATAATTATTGTATTTTATTATTTTAACAGGTTTTTATTGAATTTTTATTTATTTATCATGCTGCATTTTTTTATTTTCTCCATGCAACGAAAATATGTTCTCCATAGAGAACGTTTTCTAGAATTTTTATTTTTGGCTGCGTACATCTGAAATCACGGTCTTAGAATAACAGGTCTGGACACTAGCCTATCTACTAATGCTATAGAGTTGACCCCGTTATGACTGAAAGCGCCACTAGCAATGAAGTGTTGTTTTAACAATACAAAAAGTATCCGTACTACCAGTGCTTCTAGTGACTACGATTCGAACTTGCTACTAGTAGTTCCTTTTAACGCAATGTTAAAACAGCCCCAAAGTGCCAGTGGTGCCAATCAGTCATAAGAGGGTCAATTTTCAACCTAAGTGTCCAGACCTGTTCCTCTATGGCCGTGTCTGAAATCAATTAAATGTAAGGCGCTGTTCTCAGTTGGTTTGACGTGATAACACAACCAGAGTTATCGCCAAAGTGCTCAAGCTGTCCAGCATTGGTTTATAATGTATTTGGCTTTACCAAGGTCTCTAAGCTATAGACTTGGGGCTTTACAAAAAATAATATCTGTGGACACTGTAATAATAATGGTAAAATGCAACCACAGGATTAATAAGAAGCAACAGAAGCGACAGGACGTGATTTTTATCGAAATATTTTCTCTTTGGATTTCTATGGCGTCGGAGTTTACAAAAGTTTGGTTAGACTGAAGATTAATAGGCTTTATTTTATTATCTGTGAGGAAATTGGAAAATTGATACGTAGGTAACGTTACATTTTTAATTTATAAACATGTAAATGAAATACTAACAAATTACAGTATTTCGTAAAGTAAAAGCGGTTGTTCAAACCAATGTCTCAAATTCCATATGGATTTGTTTACATTCCTGTGCGCCTCGAGAGCTGGTACAATAAAAATGATTCATTATGTCGCTTGTAGTAGAGTTTGTAATTATCTGATGTTGAGCCTCGAATCGTTATGTTTACTATTTTTAAATATATACAAAATAATTACAGTTCCTATCTCAAACATTACAAGTGGTTATATAAACCAATGTCTCTAACCCACGTGGTATTGTTTATATGCATGTACGCCCCGAGAACTGGTACGATAACAATAATGAAAAAGCTTGCCTTGTCGCTTCTGTTAGCATTATTTATTCTGTGATGCACACTCAACATGTAATGTGAACAGTCGCAGTATTGAATGTGATTCTATAACCATTGTATCATCCAACTTCAACTACTGTGAAATTTGCGGACTAGAGACTTAGATTAACGTAAAAAAAATTATTTAATTAGCTAATAATAAAACAAAAGAATATAAAGAAAAGCTTTCTCTAAATAATTATGTCATTTCAACCTCCAAAGAAGAAGACGAAATGAGTAGTATCGACATTGAAAATACAGTAAACAACTAGAATAATTTACAAGAAGAAGATGAAATTGCAAATAATGAAAATTTAATTGATGATTCACCAAATCTAATAGCTAAATCATATTGAGTAAAGAAAATACGTTTTATTAGTCTTTCATTCTAAATCCTTGATAGTATTTTTCAGCAAAATTAAGGACAAACATTTGTATTTCTAGATGGATATAAAGAAATTTGTATGTCGACGTCGCGACATACGTCTTGACACACCCGAAAATTGTAGTACTTGCTGTCAAGTGTGTAACTTTATTGTAAATTGATAATTATGTTGAACATTAGTATTTATTGTCGGAAAATCAATGATGCCACCGAAACGAAGACCTATTGACCGATCTTCAGCTCAAGCAAAACGCTAAAAGACCTCACGAGCTTCAGAAACAGACGAGCGACGCACAGTGTGTCAATTATACGATCTAGGAGGAAAAAAATTCTTATTACATGTAAAACGAATAGGTAAACCTTGTAGACTATTGATGGATATAAAAAGTGGAAAACACAAAAATAAAATTTAAAAATATCAGATTGTTTAAGATATAACAAACGTTTATTATGCTTTGCGTACGTTAACAACATAATATGTCTGGTAATATCGCTTCACAAAAAATGTTATAGTTGAATGCAATTAGGAAAAATAATAGGACAGTAAGAAATAGTTACACATGATACAAAGCAATGATAGGCTATAACTTATTACTATATGAGATTCACAGTAATTGTGAATTTTTCATAAACACACAAACAATCTATAGGCCTTTCACACGATCAAACTTTGCTTAAATTTTCTATCAAATTTCATTAATTCAATCCATTCCGTCATGTTGACGTCACGAGCGCGGCCATTTTCTCTTTCAATTTATTGAATGCTATGAATTTCGTCAAAGATTTTTGTTTCGAACATGTTCGAAATTATCTTGAAACCTAAATTTTAAACAACAAAGATGTGTTTATCTAACAATATTATTGCAAATAACGTGTTAATTGAGTTTAGGGGGTGAATAGTACTTTATTAAAAATAAATTAGTTGAATATTTTCAAAACTTGAAATGCACGAAAATTTTTTTTGTTAGTTTTGGTTTAGCCAATTATTTTCTTGTGCACGATGAGGATATAATTTTAGAATAACTATATTATTTGTTTTTCGCGTTATTGGGTTTTAAAAATACAATAATTTTTAAAGTGGTTGTTTCAATGTTTATTGAATCAAATTAATTGAATGGCTACAATGTGTAGTGTTCAATCCATTGAATTCAAGAAATTGGATTCAATAAATATTTGATCGTGTGCAAGGCCTTCCCATTCAAACATACTTGTTGATTTTTTTCTGATATGTTTAAAGTTAAATATACTTCTGTTATATTAATAGCAATTATTTATCAGGTAATATCACGTCACAAACAATGCGGGAAAACATTCATGCATTTTGTGAAAACATATTGTAGGAATTAATAATTACGCTAAATACAAAACAGTGACACAATAATTAATCTATGAACCTAATTATTATTATCATTGTGTATTTAACGAACCTACAGAAGTTATTCGCTATCACTCAAGGAACTGTTGTCATCTGATAAGCTTAGCTCGAATGAGTTGGAGTAGTCTTCCCTTGGTGTTGACGTATCCATTTCTAATAGCAGGCGCATTTCCGGAAAAGGTTTCCTGTTCTTAATTTTCGGAGACTTGCGTAAACTTGCTAAGTAGGGATCTGATGTAATAAGTAACCTATTCAACAGATACGTGTTTGTATGTACTCTGGAAGTTTTGCGTGTAAAGCGGTCTCTATACTGCCTGTTATGCATGTTTCTCGCTTCTTGGGCTTCTTCTGAATATTGTCCGATAGGCAGGATGCATGCTTCAATTATGTCTCTACCATGAAATAAAATTTTGTGGAGACTTACTGGCATTGGATACCAACTGTAATTCTGAAGATAAAGCTGCTGGGTTTCTACGCAGAATTTTTCAAATTTCTCAGGGTTAATTGGTTTTTCACAATTTATACATTTAAGTATAACACCTAAACGCTTAATTAATTCCAAGTTCACTCCAGCTATTTCAGCAGACTTACCTGGGTTGCTAAAAACTTTCTAGCCGTGTTGCCGTCATTTCTGTTGCCAGTTTTCTGTTTAGGCATATCAACTAGAAGTCCTAACTCACTTCTGAACGTCTCTTGAATTACCTTCTTCTTTTTCAATAATTGTGTTTTATTTTCGGAGCCCTTTGCTTGCCATGTTGCTATATCTAGACGGTATGAAATGTAGAGCATGCATTCAAAAAACCTTATCCACGAATGAAGGAGTGATATACCAAGGAAAGAAATTCTCTTTTACTGCCTGTTGTGAAATGGCTTTTATATCATTCATTTCACTGGGTTTTGCCCCACACAAGTAACATGTCTGGGTGGACGAACATGAGGACACTGCATTACAAACTTTACCATCTATCATGCAAAATATCACATTCGACCTTACTGAAATATCCATATCACCGGATTTGATTTTGCTGTGTTCTAGCTCTTTAATTTGATTATTTATTTTACCAACTTCCGTGTTTATTAAACCAACAGATTCTTTTGCAAAAATTAGTTTTATTGGGCGGCAGTACTTTGCGGATGAAGGAACAGGGTTTTTCCAAACGATATTTTTGGAGTCAGCTTCACCACAATAAATCTGCAGTGGAACTAAGGAAATGCTAAATAAGCTATCGTCACTGAGATGATCTTGAGAAAACTTTTGCTTATATCTACACTGTTCTTTTCTGAACCATCGCAGCTCCATTTTATTATGGCAATTAATTCGGAATTTTCGAAGAGTGCAAACTATCTCTAACTGCTTCAATCTGGCAAATTCGAGTAACCGTATGATCAAGGAGTAGCTGAAGTGGTATTTCTGCTTATGTTTCTGTTACAGTAATACCTTGTGGATAGCATAACTGTTTAGCTTCTTTAACCTTGTGGTAAGAAGGATATATTTCGCAGTTAATGTTTTGAGCTTGTTCATGCATTTGTAAATACTGACGAGTAGACCAACTAGTATCAACCATTAACGCAAGTGCTTGTTCTGCAGATAAAGACCCTTGAGTCTGAAGTGAAGACATTCAAGCCTTTTCAATAGTAGTTCCTCTACTCGGAGAAGCAGTAGAGAGTCATTTTACTATGGCTGTATAATCTCTTCTGCCCTCTTTCCTTAACTGTATATATGCAGCGATACACAGCTTTTCACTAGTTGACTGTAATAGTGGCTGCACTTTCAACAATTTACTCTTAGGACCACAAGCATCGAAAGGCTTATTTGGCCAACCAGGATCCGTCCCAGAACTACATGACATACTAGGGGCAGCCTGACTAGCATCCTCTAAAGATTGGAAATGTGTGTGTTTGTGGAACCATGAAGAATTATATTGAAGAAAGCGCTGTCGATGCCTTCCAACTTTTTCCCACTTTGTGCTAACTTTATGACAAAAATATTTCAACTTACTTTTTAGACATCTGATATCGCTTGCTGAATGCCCAGCACTTCCTATTTCTTCTAGAACGATTGCAATTAATGAATCCAATTTTTATTCCTTCGGGTTTTAAAGCCATACTTAAAAAAGCACTATCCGGGAAATGGAATGCACCATTCTGTAAAGATTAATTATATAAGATTAGTTCGCAAGAATTCGCAACTTTTTTCCCTTAGTTTCGATTCTCTAAGGTTCTATCTTTACAACGTATACAAACACAATGTGCAACTCAGCGCAACTGTATACTAAAACCTTACACGAAGTTACACAATATACATTATTTTACTGCAATTACACTCACCTTTTCAAGTGGTTGTTGATTGAGGGTTATTAAATATTTCGCCACACTACTAGCAGTACAAAACACAGTAAGCTATAGGCAGTTCGAAATAAAGTGAACACTCGAAAAAGCCCTGCTAAAGATCTATTTCCAGCCAATTCGTATCTTTCCGCGCGTAACGGCTAACGACGGGAAAAGTCTGACCTCCTGGGACACGTCACTTTATGTTTGCACGTGTAAGATAAACTGTTCAGTCGATATGTACCTGCATAGTTTGATAAAAAAAGAAGTTAATTAATTATATAAAATACGATTATATCGCTGTCGGTTGAATTTGTTTCAGTATTGTTGTATTTAAATACGAATAAACACGGAACTATGTTGTGTTATTTCGCTGCCAACCATAAAGGCAGTAAGGCAACTATAGTTAATGTTGAATTATATGCAGTAACAGCTAGTGATATTTAGGTTAAATTTTTAGTGTTCACTTTACTCCGAACGACCTATATAAGTAATAATGTTTCGTATTGGATGAAGTCATACTTTGCTCCGTATGTGTACACAAGCAAAATAATTGACCTGTACTGAGGTGAAGGAGTCGCTGATACGGCGCACTTGAACAAGTTGCCACGGGTTTAGACGTGTCCGCCACGTGTCTCTGTAGAGAAAAAACTACGTTTTCGTGTACTATGGACGTTCTACTATGACATATCATACCGACTAGAACATCAGGCAAAGTTGAAGATATTAATATTTCCCTCCTAGATAGCCAAAATGACACACTGTGCGACGGGAAGTAACATTAAAAACCGATCGAGTACGCATTGCTCAAGTTCGTTCATCTGAAACAGACGTTCAGCGAGAAGTAAGACTGAATGCGGCACGAGTACGCATGTCAACATAAAATTGAGAAATCCACAAACAGGCGAGGAAACCAATAAGAAAGTTAGTGCTATGAATTACTATTCATACATACATTGTAGATATGTATGATAAAATCGAAACCGAACCACTCCTCTACATTCTACTAAATCAAACCAAGTTGCGTTCCGAAGAGTACATCAATTAATGTGATTCAGTTACTAACGATGGCAATGTAAGTCCTAATGAATTGGGAAAAATTATTGCATTACTTCTTACATTTACAGGGATTCAACGGCACATGTTTGAGTACGCACAAGATGCAATAAAATAACATATGTACGCGTATATGGCCGCCCGGATTTGTTTATTACATTTACATGTAATCCTACGTTGAATGAAATAATATAACTTTTGTTTGATGGACAATCATAATAGGATCGTCACGATATTTGTGCACGTGTATACAAACAAAAATTGAAAATTTTAATGGATTTAATTGTAAAGTATCACACTGTTAAAAATTTCAACCGTAAATTTACGAAGAATTACGGTTACAAATCATCCAGAGATCTTCTTAAATATACGGGTACTTCATCAAGGAAAAAAAACAGATACTTCGTATTTTTAACAAAAATTGCTACAATAGTACAGATACTCCGTTATGTAATCATACTTGTTCTTCGTATATTTCAGAAGAATCTCCGTAAAATCTATTGAGACTCCGTAAAATAAAAAAAATTCTTCGTATAATTCAGAAGAATTTCAGTAAAATTCACCCAAACTTCGTAAAGTAAAAAAAGTATATTCTTCGTATAATACAGAAGAATTCTAATAAAATTTACCTAAACATCGTAAAATAAAAAAGTACATTCTTCGTATAATACAGAAGAATTTTAATGAAAATCACCCAAACTTCGTAAAACAAAAAATTCTATTCTTCTTATATTACAGAAAAATTTTAATACAAATCACACAAACCTCGTAAAATAAAAAGCATATTCTTTTGTATAATACAGAAGAATTTTAATAAAAATGACCATGACCTCGTAAAAAAACCACATTCTTCGTTATCATACGGAAGAATTTCTGTAAGACTACCAAGACTTCATAAAATAAAGAAATTATTTTCTTAATATATTTCAGAATTTCTGCACATGTAAACTATACACTGGAAAATGGACTGCCACGTGAAGATTTAACCATTCTACTGTAACTAAAAGACTGAAACATTTTAATATTTTTAAAATGTGTTTATGTGCACAACTCCTGTAAAGTGGTTACTCATTGCTTTTACAAGCAATTAAACTATTTTGCATAATTCAAGGGACCTTCATACGACAAGTTTAAATTCAGGACACATTCCTGCAGTTGTACCCACTTTATTCAGCTTTATTTACTGCCTTTACCTCTACATTTCCTTCCATCTATACTTCATACACTATCCTGTTCAAGTTGAGTAAAACTTACCATGGGAAATTGCTGTATTTACTACCAGTTATAGTGTGTTCCATTCACATATCCATGTGTTCACAAAATGTAGTCTAGGCCCAGGTTCAGAATTGAAACTCGAGTAACCTACTGCAGTTTTTAATTAAAAAGTACATATTTGAATTGTTACTACATATCTAAGAAATAAAACACAACAGCTAATGAAATTTGTCAAATTTATTTAAAATGCAATGGAAAATATATCGTGAGCATTAGATACAAACACTGCAAGAGATGATTCCAAAGCAATGCTATGTGTAGTAAAATTTATGCACTGCAAAAATTTTAACAATGAAAAGTTATTCTGTTGTATTGCACAAATGCCACTTCATGGTGAAAACATTTTAAGACATTTTACAACACTTATCAGTTCATGTATAGTTAAAAGTCTGTAACAGAAATTCTTATATTTTTTCATTGTATCAATTAACATATTGTATGTTCCAGCTTTTGGTTTGCTTCATTGCTTGTATCTGCAATATTAGTCTCATTCTTCTTCATCACTGACCTAGAAAAAACAGAATTATGTCTGGTACAGTAGACAACAAAGACAGACTTAAACAGCACACAAAAATACAACAGTAAGAATAGATCACTGTAATCGTATCTTATTTGTTCACTTAATGAACAGAAGTCTGAAATTTCTCAAACTGCAGAATAATTAACTTTTTTTTATATATCAGACAGCTCAAACAGAACAATGTTGTATAGGAAAAATCCTAGCAAATAAGAGGAACTCAGGGAGCTTTCCTTGGGTTGTAAGCCAGCCTAACAAATTCATTCAGTTGTCAAGCTGTTTTTCGTTATAGCATCAGAGACTTCGAAACTGTTCGGGATTTCATTAAGCTCTGTAGCCCTGCCTTGGATCGTTTACATAAAATCCACGGTGGCAACAGTACACATAATAACTTCAGCTCAATATTTTCTTGTAGTTAAAATATACACATACTTTAATTTAAATAGATAAAAAGTCTTCTATATTAAAGTTATTTATGTAAATTATAGGATTTTAAAAGATACTACTAAACAAATAGCTTGGGGGTTTTAGAGAAAGGTAAATTTTTTGACAGTTTCTCAATAACTGTTTATAATCTGGTTTGTCATTAAATAGATAGTTTGCAAGAATGTTTTTACTTAGACAGTACTATTTATTACTGATACAGAGCAAATACATTTCTAGAAATAATCATAGCATTGTAATGTTAACTGCTATGTCTCCGAACGTGATAGTTATGAGTTACACAAATTGTGATTTATCTTTAGGTCTTTGCTAGAGTCGTGTTGCTTTACAAACTGAAATGAAATATAATAGTGTACGCATTTTTCCTGTTCATTACCGGTACTACTTACCGTTAAGCTTGTAGAAATTAAGTTAACACATCTGGCATTCAGAAATTTAGATTGCAGTTAGGACTAAAACAATGCGTTCTTAATTAAGCTTCAATACATTATATTTCTAAATAAACCTTCAGTAGTCTTCTTGACTATTTCTTGCGTTGATGTCAAGACACGTGCTAGTACAGTTTCTAAAAAATAACACCGGTATTAATATTACGGTAAAGATCAGTTAAATTATCTGGTTTCAAATGTCATCTCGATTAAAGAAATATTTAAAGGTAATGTAATGTTATATTATTTGGTTTTACACATGTAGGCTAATGTGTAAGCTACATATGAATTCGAAACTTTCAATAACCTATATTACAAGTAAAGCTGAACATACGTAAAAAATGTTATCAGAAATGAAGAACGGTGGCCAAGTATGCATCATATTGTTTCATTGTTAATAGTCATACGCAGGTTATACATGTTTCAACATGGAATGAGCCAGTATGTTTTATCATGGAATGTGCCAGTAAGTGGCCTTCTAATCTGCAGACCTAAGCCTTCTCTGTATCATTCGATTTCAGCAAGTAAAATTATGAATCTTGTTGCTACTAACATGGAACATTTCCCAAGTATCACATCCCGTACCCGTTTAGTCTTTTATTTATGCAGTTCATATATTACAAGCCAACTGGAACAGTAGGCCTACATTTGCAGATCATGACTAGAAAAAAGTAATGCAGATAATTCAGTTATGATGAACCTCCTAACAATTTAATCACCAAATATACAATTAAACTGTGAGATAAATTAATTTACGTGCTATTTTATGGCACTGCGTCGGTATTAAATACGCGAAGTTACAAAAAACTCCATAAAGAATAAAAAAACTTTGAATAGCATAACGTACATACCTTGAATTTGTGCATTCGTGTTTCACCTCTAAATGTTCTATTAAAGACGTAACCATTTTACCCACAATTTCACTCTTATTTGTCGCTGGAAAATTTATGCTGCATTATGTCATTCGTTCCTTGTATTTTACGTGATGCGTGAAAAAAATTTACACTGTATCATTTTCCGAGACTCCCATTCTGGCAAAGCATAATTAGAAACATAAATTTCTTTGTTCGTTTTAATGTTGCCATATTAAAAGGTACAATATTAATTTTATCAGTACGAATTAAAAAAAAAAAAAACAGAAATCACGTAAACCTAGGAAACAAACACGTTGAGTTATTCAACCTAAACAACCGCCATTTTCGTGTCTATTTCGATACTCTCAAAACTCGCTTTCTTGGTTGAAAATCGATCTTCTCAATTTGTATAGACGATATCTCTAATCAGACGTAAGTTACTACGGAGCCCACCAAAAATCGCGCAATTCTTTCGTAATTTCGCGATTACAAATAGAAGTGGCAAATTTCGCAAAAATTTTGCGTCGCGAAAAACAGGTGTCTCTAATCATGACTAACTCAGAAAAAAGTCAACAGGTCACAGAAAACCATTTACCCTAATTTATTTGTAGTATATTAGCTAAA
Organism: Medauroidea extradentata; assembly: GCA_003012365.1. Taxonomy (NCBI): domain Eukaryota; kingdom Metazoa; phylum Arthropoda; class Insecta; order Phasmatodea; family Phasmatidae; genus Medauroidea; species Medauroidea extradentata. The sequence continues at coordinate 12,480 of PNEQ01043707.1, forward strand.
TGGATTGTTTAAAATAATAATTTGTCAACAAATTATTTATTTATACCAGTTTTTAGTTAACTGTTAAGAATTATTTTATCTAGGAATTCTCTCGGCACATGAACTTTGGACATTTGAGATGATTGTAATCATGGCACATTGTGACAGGAAAAACTTGTGTAATCCATTCAGTACATTATTTAAAAAGGGGGGTTTATTACAATTTTTCTGCTTACTCAACTGGTAAAACTGTTATGTGACGAAGTATACAAGATAATACACCACGATTATTATCAGCTGCAACTGTAAATGATTACACACAACATTTTGGTACTAAAATACATTCATGAAAGTCGAATAACAGCTTATGACTCTTACATTTCAATCAAAGTTATCTAAAATTGTGACCTCAATTGTACATTCAAGCGTATTTAGAATACAGATTTTTGAGAATACTAAATGTTAATATGCAAAGTAATTAATATTTTTGTCACAAGGAAACACAATAACTTTGAGTAACCCCTGGACTGCAAAACAGACTACATTTCCAAGTCTCTGTACTGCAGCAGAGAAATGTGTGATAAAAAAAAAACCTTGTTTGACACTGATGCAAATGATTTTTTCTCACTGTTCATATATTTAAATGCTAAATGGCCAGCTGTATACTTAAAAATTAAAATGCATAAGAAAAAACTCACTCCATTATAGCAATTTACTTTAAAACTAAACAACCTTAACATTGCTGAAGTTTGTTCGCCTCTAGATGCTTCATTACAGTACAATGTACGAGAAAACCTTCCGTTAAGTCTACAAAATTAAATCTATGTGTATTATAAAAACAAGATGCACGCTGAAGTATGGTTTTCCTGCGTATAATTCGCTGTTATTCTATTCCATGTACCTTACTTTATGGCTACGACAATTTTTGCAGTACATACATATTATCAATGATGTAAACGTACCATGTTCATGTAAACAAATTCATATACCATCACAGATGTACCACAAGATAATTTTTTTTGTAATAGAATAAGGTTTGACATGTAGTAGAAAAAAATCTACGTGCTATGTTGAAGTGTTAAACAGTACTACTTACTGCAAATGACAGAATTGAAAATAAGGAAAAGATTTGTTTGGTGTTTTTAAATGACTTGCTAAAGTAATGTCAAAATTAATAACTCCCTTAAACTTAATTACTGCCCAGACAGAAGGTTGCCTGTCCCTTGTTAACATACACATGCAGCATAGGACGTTTCTTATTGGCACAGCTGTGATTACTAACAACATTCTTAGCATGTCAAGGAAAGAAATATGTATTGTACTAAATGTACAAACACGTAGCACTGTACACCACATAAAAATATCCATTTAATATTCAAACCAGCCTAATTAAAGTTTTGTATAGTGGCACTTATAGAACTACTGTTATATGTTGGTTATTAATGAAAATGCCGCAGGTTATAAAATTCATAATAGTAGATAGAAGATTGGAACTATAAACTGAAGTATACTGTGCAGGTTAGGTTTGATGTCAGTCACAGGAATATTTCTTTATAATAAATGGAAAAGACAATTCAAAGTTTGAGTTCAGAGAAACCTTACAATTGGTCAGAGAAATTAATTATCAAACTAAGCAAAAATGTTGAATTTCATTAGTTTTAAAGCTTCTTGCACCAAGACATGAAACATAGTTTTAAAAATCTAATCATCATATTCTTAAACAATAACGGTTTATTTTTCGAACCTAAAAAGACCTGTGCAATAACATACACTGAAAACAATAGTAAATAATTGAAAAATTCGAAAACTACGAAAAATAATACAGCAAGTAAACTTATGCCAAATTATATTTCCGGAAGTAAAATTATAAAACAGCTCCTAAAATTGTAGAGTGTACACTGACAAGCAAACCTAACCTTTCGCTGATCTAGTACACACTTAAAATTTTTTGTTGTGCAAGTAACAGGAATAAAAGTGACATATGTACAACTTTCTATAAATCAAGTAGCCGTATCAATGGAATTATTATTTTAATAAAAAATAATAGCATTTAGTACTTTGAGGAACGAACTAGGCACATCTCATTAAACAACTACATAAGCCTAACAATAAAACAATCTCTGTTGGTTCTGCAAACACAGATTCCTTTATTAAAAAAACTCATCATTCAGTTATTTTTGCACACTGTTCTGCCATTCTCGGCATGATTAAGAACTCTCTCTGTTTCAACAAAAATACAGAATAGCCAAGTCAAATCTTGATTACCTTAAACTCGTGCATATTTAAGTAAGGTTTAACCCTCAATTATGTTTTATTAATCCCGCTTATTGAAAAATGTTATCTTTGTTGGTGACTGTCGCAAAGGCTTTGTCAAGCAACAATACAGAAGCTTCCAGCTATAGTGCCAGCAGGAAGGACCTATTCTGAGCCATACAGTTTTCTGCCCACCCCCCTCCCCACAGTTACAGTTTATGTTAGCACAAGTTTTTTTACATTAACTTAAAAAGCCAAAATATGTGTTGTTGGCTGAATCAAAATACAATTCTGTTAGATTATAAAACTACAGTTAAAATTAATATGTAGCACTGTTGTAGCTAGCCACTTCTTGCACCTGCATAGATCAGTAGCCTATAGCTTAATAACACGAGCTTCCCTTTAGAAGTCATAGATATATTACGCAAAACTTTTGATCTTGGTACGTAATTTAATAAAATTATGTGTTACGCAAATTGTCGGAAGCTAAGATGTGTACACAATGGTCAGCATCACAAAGTTATTTCACTCTTTAAGTTTCATTAGCCAATAATGATGCACTTACACAGTACAAGTTGACAATGTACTATAGTTTTGCAGTAAACAAAATTGCAACGACCACTTGACAAGTCATAATTTACAATTGTGGCAATTACTGTACATAGACAGACTACAACTTGTTATTCACAAGTGTTATTTGTTTACGGATAACACAATCAATAGCAGCTGATGAAGTCACTGTATTATCACACTGACTCACGAAACACCATAAGCAATAAACTTCTGTGTTTTAAGATATTTACAAGTTTTATTTACATACTGAACTTAATTTTTTCTTATTCACTACACTTATAGTAGAGAATATGGGTTGAAACTGCAAATATCAATGAGAGTTAACTATTTATTACAATTATTTATCCAATGTGACCTAAAATAAGCACATTTGTAGTTCCCACTTATAAAATAAACATTATATTCGCAGAAAGTAATATTTCATATTTTCTAAATTCAGAATGCCCAATGAGAACAAACGCATAACACTTCCAACTTTAAAAATTTGAAAGCACTTAATATATTGGTGGGAACATTGTCCCAGTACTATTTTTTATTTTGTGTAATATGAAAAGCAAAAGCCTGTTTGTATGGTTATACCTACATACATTCTATTTTACTGAAATTTGTTACTCATGTTGCATCAAAAACGTTTTCTCCAATTTTCTTCAGTAAATAGATTAGCATTCTATCTACACAAAATTTGTATGGCTCAGTATATTAGCGTAAATGTGACTACTGGCATCTAGTGAGATCTATTTATAGTTGTGGGGGTGATAAGATTCGCTGGGTCAGTACGTGCTGCCACCAAGAGACAAATGAAGGAACAGTGTTCGCAATAAACAAAGGTGTGTGCAAATAGTGAGAAGAGAACAGATCCAAAATAGATCGCAGGCTTTCGCGGCCGTTGTCTGCATTTTCTTGGCTTGTGGGTGTGAGCCGCGTCTGAAGATTGTCTTGCGACGTTTCGGCAGTCGTTGCAGCTGCCATCATCAGGTAGTCGGAGTCGGAGACCAACGTCGCAAGACAATCTTCAGACGCGGCTCACTCCCTCAAGCCAAGAAAATGCAGAACAGATCCATTTTGAACATTGAAACTGACAAACTCTATTAGTAGGCCTATTAACAACACAAGTAAATGCTTCTAATTTCTTGCTGTAGAAAACTTGAAGTTCATGTACTCTTGTGCACTAATACCTACTATTGCACGAGAGTACAGATTAATAACGGCTAATATTTGGAATTTAACGCTAGTGTCCTGTGTTTCAGTAGTTTATATGTTAATTACAGTATTTTTTTAAGCATAAGCAAAAGCAGATATCTCAAAATTGTTTGGCAGGTTTTGTTAAAAATAGTTTTTTCCACTATAGCTTATTATTTCAAGACAAGAGATTGTACAAGTTCACTAATAAGTTAACAATATAAATTGTGTTAATTACACAATTTGCTAAATCTATAATATTCAGCCTCTGAAAAATTCACCAACATGACTAAAATCGTTTTAAACAAAACTGAAACAATTGTTGATATTTGCTAAAGCCTAAAAAAAAATATTATTGTGATAACAGTAGAAGTATAGGAGCACTGCCGTAACTCCTTTCATTTTATTCCAGAAAAATTATTGGAATTAAAATAGTTGAGTGTAATACGAGTATCAATTTATAATAGGTTATTTGATTTGGATTTTATTAAATTGTTTGTACTTTTCACAGGTTAAGCTATGATCCATAACTGCAACACGAGTCTGGTCCGTGCAGTGATGCCATGTGAAGAAAGTGTTTAGTTATCATGTAATATATTGCCTAACAAATTCCTACTTTTACCTGTGAAAACTAAATAAACACAGATTTTTTAACATAAACCAGGGAAATAATTTTATACATATATTAGAAGGCACCTAAAGTATATTCATCTATATTTATTAAATTAATGAATTATTGTGCACATACACCATTGTAGAACTATGTCATTTAAGAAAACCAATAATTAACCAATAAAAAAGATAAAGGAATAAATCTGAATTGGCTGCATACATGTGTAAAAGAGAACAGTGACTGACGAACATATCAAACTGCAGCCCAAACCACTGGACCTGGAATTGTTAAATCTGTGCGTGGTTTCCTCTCAGGTAGTTCGCGAGCACAAAGAAGTTATTTTTCGAAATTGAACCTCCAAGGGGTTAAATGTATTTTCGAAGAAACGCCAATAGAGATTGAACCAGACGGCCTATCATCGTGACTTTTACTTGCTATGGGAAACACGCAAAAATCAAAGAATTCTCCCAAATACTACCTTAAATGATTTTCCAATTAATTGTAAAAATCCATAGAATTGTTTGGTTTAAAGAGTTGGTTTTCACTTCAAAATGTTACATGTAAACACCCAAAAAGCGTTTTAGGACTTTTTTTTTAATTCGACCCCAAGCAGTGAAAAGTGGGAAAGTATGTTTTTTATGAATAGTCTGCGTAACTGAAACACAACTGGCTATTGTCATGACTTTAACATCAATTGGTTACTTATACAGATGACTTAGTATTTTTGATTATTCTTCAATATCTATTTAACCAATTGTGATATCGAAGTGCTCTTTCCTTGAGATTGATACTTACCTAAATATCCAAATTACCATCTCAATATATTTTCCGAATTCAGCCTCAAAGACATAAAAAACGCGTAAAACGTGTTTTTGATCCACAATCGATATATATCGACCGCATTGATATTTTACGTAGCAACGCGATTTTTGCTTACTCAAATACATGAAAAGTTATTTAAGGAATTTTCGAAATTCCCTACCTAAAGATGTGAAAAGTTATGAAAAGTGATGAAATGTGTTTTCAATTAATCGTCGATATATCTTGAGCCCAGCGGACTATTGTAGTATTCTTCACCTTAAAGAGACACCAGTATAGTAGTCTAAAATAAGATTCAAAGTTAATCGAAATTCAGTCTCTTACGAGATGTATAGACCTGGAGTGTGTTTTAGATAAATCATTCGAGACATTCAGTTTATTTTTGCTTCAGGTTTATGATTAGGTAAATGGACGCAAATCGGTTTTTAAGATTTTTCAAAATTCGAGCTCTCAGCACTCTACAGGATTGACAAGCAATTTTTAATTAATGATAAATTTTGTTTTGCCTGAATGGTCTATTGCTGTGATTTTCACTTCAATTGTATACTTGTACAAATATCTAAGATGTGAAATCAAGACTTTTCGAAATTCGACACCTAACGGGGTGAAAAGACATAAAATTTGTTTTCTATCAGCCGATGATTCTTATAACCAGTAGAGATGTTGAGGTGTTGTTCATGTCAGAATAACGCTTATGTAAAAACCTAAAAATAGTAGTGCAAGTTTTTTTATTTTATAAGAGAAGAAAACTTACTTCGTAAATTTTCAAGGCAGACATTCTGAAATGTATGACCAGCGAGAAATAAATTATACAGGAGTTTCATTCTACAGTCTTTCGAGATGTGTCATTGTACCACCTCTATGAGCCCAGGAAATATATTTTTATTCTCAAAACATATTTCATGAATAACTTCACGGACAAACTTAAGACTGCTTTTCGCGTGGACAGCTATAATGATTTGAAGATACCCATGTTGATTCTGTGACATGAATTACAGTACATGTTGACATGGTAGGGTTGGTGGTATGAGACGAAAAACATAATGAATAAGGACTGTTTGGTTTATTTTATACTAAGGGTGTTAGAAGTGCGGGCGTGAGTTCAGTTGTATTAATACGTCTATCAGTCAATTGGGAATATGACGAGATGATTACGACGAACATGTTAAAAGTTGAGAAGCTAAAGCATCTACGGTTGTACATGTTACAGATATTTATAATAAAAATGTAATTGTACTGAAGTGGTTGGCTTTCTGAGGTAGTCTGAAGACAAATATTAAAACGAACTCAGCAAGGACTTACGTACATTTAATCATAGTATGAAAGGAAATTTGGTTCGATAATCTTGAGAAGAGTGGGAAAATCACTGAGTTAAGAAATAAAATGTATGGTTGGAGTGCTATTACAATAAACCGGTACCGTATTAAGACACACACATTATAGGAAAGCGAACAGGACGAAGCACGTACCACTGTATGATATTTATTAAATTGTATGAATAAGAGATGTTTGTGTCAGGTTATATGCGGCGTAACTTACCTATGACCACAACTCACCTCAGAAATAAAAATAGAACAGGATACGTTCGATATTTCCTGTAACTAGTGGGAGTGGTAGCAGCGAAGCAGAATTTTATCTACATTAGTGAATAAGTTATGATGAGATGTGAGCTCGTGTTGAACAACTTTGACTAGCACTGCGGTAGCTTCACCTCTGTTGGCGACATTTTTACCGTTGATAACTAGCACTACCGACATGACAATGACTATGACGGCGCATGGGACTTCCTTGACAAAACTGGCAATATACGTGACTGGGTCAACGAAGCATGGACGAAGCTTCTGTTACGAGGCCTTAGTTTGCATTGTGACGACACGAAGTTGATGAGAACAATAAACTAAAGTTTTTTGTTGCTTAATCAGGCAATACATGGACATAATTTTGAATGTTTTAAAGTGAAGACTAAATATATATTTTCAAGGTATGCAGTGTTTGTTTACAAGTAGTTGATTATATATTGAATGTACATTAATTTTTATAATTAAGGAAACAGAGATTTTATTTAACTTGGGTGTTTGACATGAAAAAAATATTACGATTTAAATACTTTTTTTCGTTTAAAAAGTAAAGATAGAGTAAAAAATAGTAATGTATGAAACTGAAGTAGCTGTTCTGGCATAGAAGCAGGCCAGTGATATGATATCGATGGTATTTTCATGGTTGCGTGATGTCGTGTATATGTAACTGCTCGCTAAGCAGAGAAAATGTCATATCTGCGTATATGTGTTGCAGAAGAATGTAATGAACAGTTCGGACAGGCTCTGACAGGACTGATGGAGAGTGAAGGTAGAGTAGTATGAATATGAAATTGTACGCCTGTTTCTTCGTTGGGGTGGTGTACACCATGTTCGAAAGTAGTAGAAGAGTCTTGCATATGTAACTGTCCAGAAAAATATGTTATTTTCAAAACGAGTGATTGATTTTATCGTAAATTTAAATACATATAGCTTGTTTGGTGGGAGTGTGAGTGTAGAAGATGAAGTTCTGTACGAGATAATGTCAGTGTAGTTATAAAAAAAATATTCATCAAAAAAGTTTTTTTATTAATTGATTGATTGATTTTATTGGGAATCGATCGACTATAGCTAAGAAATACTTCATGTTTTAGTAGTATTTATTAATGGTATTTAAATAAAGTTACAATATAAAAAACAGTAATTTTAAAATTGATGATCAATACATAGTCTCAATCGATGGTTGTTACTACTTACGGTCGTCTAGCTGCTACGTGATGACATTAGTGACATGCTGTGTAGTGAGAATTATAAAGGAAATAATGTTTAGATGATGGGTAAGAAAGTGGTGGTAAATTTGGGTGAGGAGTATGGACGGGGTGTAGTAGTTTGAGCGGGTTATAACACGAGTGTCGGTGAGAGGGGAAAGTAGGGGTAGGAGGGGGAAATTCATCACATGACTAACAGCCAATTAAATTAAAGGAATGGGTATAGGTAGGGGAAGGGGGGATAAATTATTATATACATGTACAAAGTGGTGGGGGGTGTCAGTGTGTTGATGGAGCTCATCCGGGTAAGATGTGTCGGTAGTTGATTTAATTAAATTATTTTTATATAAAAAGTTTTTTTATTAAATTTTTTTTATTAAAAAGTTTTTTATTAAAAAGTTTTAACGTAAAAATAATTTTACTAAAATTTTATTTATTAAATAAGTGGGGGGTTATAATGGAATGCGAAATCGAAAAATTTTTGGAAGAAACACCAAGATGGCGGCCAGAAACAAGATGGCGGTCGGAAACAAGATGTAGGTAATATTTTTTCGAAATTTTTCATAATTTTTTTGAAATTTTGAAATTTTTTAAATTTGTAATTATTTGAAATTTTCGAAATTTTCGAAATTTTTGGTAGTTTGACACTCAATGTCAAGATCATGGTTAAAGGTTAAGGTCGTCCAACATGGCGGCTGGGCCGTGACGTCACAACATGGCGGTCACATCCTCACTCGACAGAAATCCTCACTCTGGCCCCTGCACTGGAATCGGCATAATCATACTACTTACAAAACCCACATTGAATAACCTGTTGTTTCTAAGAAGTGATTTTGCAGCCCAATAAATAATTGAGGAGTTTGCTAAAATAAAGGCCTCAGTGAGAAAATTGCATTATGATATAATGTCAGGTGTAATGTTTCGGAGATATTCGTTTTTGTTTAAGGCACGTCTCTCTCATGTGGTTTTCTCTTAATACAAATGAACAGTAGCTACTTGCATTACATTAATTAATAATAGTTACTATAAACACAGTTAAAATGAAACGGTAATTATTTATAGCATTGCGGTAACAGCACAGATCAAGACAAAAAATCATAACTGGGTGAGGAATCGAGATATCGGTTAAAATTTGCTGTGTATCTTTCATGTATATAATGGAACACGATAAACTGTTTGATGGAAGAGAGACCTTCTTAGCTTACTCAAGTCTTTATTCCAGCCAGCTCCTCAATAATAATAAGGGTAGGTTTAATTACATTACTGCTGTAATGTCAGCTACTCTGTGGCTTCGCATTGTTGATAAACTAAGAGTTAAAAATTTAACAGTGCTGAAAATATACCTTTCTTTGCCAAGCTGTAAACCGAGCAGCAAATAGTTTATTTACGGTTACGTGTCCAGGCTTTACGAATAATTGACGTAATCAGCAAGTATTATTCGCTAACAAATAGTTTCAAAATGCAGCCCTCGTACTTAATATACATATCAGTTGCTGATAATATTTTTCCAATAGTAAAAAAATATCGCAAATAAACTTTTATAGAATTAAAACACTATATCTGATTTTTGCGAGAGCCCTCAGGAAGCGATAATCAGAGAGCAAACAAAAATAGTATCTCCTGATTGTAGATAGATTAAATAACAATTACAATAGCATTTAAAAGTAGTTTCAGAAAGTCCGTGAATATTGTTGGCTTGAGTAATGATAGTAAAAAGAAAAGTAACCGTACCAACTCAGCAACATTTGGTATTCAGAAGTGAGCGACTACTTGGCAGCAGGAACGTTCACTTTGTGCCTTTAAGTCACTTTTTTACTTAGAGCGCATTGTCTGACACTGGCGTGGCTCTGCGCGCCGTTCGAACAACTGTCGCGTGCAGCCTTCTGGCGAGTACGGCAAACTGACCTATACCGTTCCCTGACGTGTTGCGGGGTTCCGTCGCTAATTCTACTTAGGTCACTTTACTTCTGGATAACAGGTATTAGCGGCCCGATCTCCTGAATTTCTATTGGTCGTGTTAAGTAAGGAAGTTTTTTTCTTAGTCTGTTGACAAGGTTGGCCACATGCTAACTACTTGGGCGTGTTTTAAAGGCGTGCGAAGAAGTGTCGCGTCGAAGAATCGCTGTATGCCACCTGGTCAGAACAAGGCCCTATCATAAATAAATAACAGCCCATAGCCCTGGACTTTAAGGGGAAGGGATGGGGTACAAACTAGGACACCACGTCTTCACATACTCTCTAGGTGAATATGTGATGATTTCAACAATATTTGTTATGAATTGTTTTACGTTATGTTTTAATGTTGAATAATAACTAAGAAGGTAGCGCCAATAACTTAAACTCCAGAAAATTAAAGAAACAGAGACGGCGAGGATGATACTGTGACACAGTTTTGTTTTTATTAGGTTCTTATACCGTGAAAGTAGATTAAGATCGTTCATGTGCGAAAAAATTCTTAAATTTAATTTGTACGAAATAGCGTTAATTTATAAGATAGTATTACAGTATTATGTTACTAGTGACTATATTATCCTCGAAGAACAATATTTTAACGTGCAGTTTTCACATAACTGCATGTCAAAGTCAAAATATCGACGGTACGGGGGCATATCTCAGCGAAACCTTAATGAATAGTTGTAGTTAAATAATTATCACTGAACTTTAATTAATGTCGCGGGCTGTATGCTTGCAGTTACAAAAACACAAAGAACAAATGTTTGTATTGAAATAAATCTAAAGTAAATGATTTTTACTAGACTGTCAGAAATGTTTAAAAATACAACAAATGTTTTATTCCTGTGTTTATAAATTTGAGCGAATATCTATTGGCTCGTGATATCTAATTTCGGTATAAATTGTTTAGTTTCAATATGGCTGTTGGTTTTCGTTGGGTGTATGTTCCCATGACATGAGGCTTTTGAATGAGTAATGAGATTTTGATTAGCACTTGACAGCTAGGTTTTTTTTGCTTGTGATGGGTGACCTGATATGAGTATGCCACAGCACATGAATGAAGGAGCAGAGTAACCTGAAGATCCCCAAGAAAATCCATCGACCAGCAGAACAAAATTTATTGCATAATTTACCAGGTCGCACTATCTTCTGTGTGGCCTGGTAGGTTATAATTTCCAATGTGGTTTTAAGGAACTGCATCACAGATTGCAGTGTATCTGCAGTATGTAATAAACGCTACTAGTTTCTAGACTCAAAATGTTTTGAAAAACTTAGTTTGTTATTAATTAAAATTAGAGTACGTTTTTCAAGAGCTAGCACATAAAAACATTCATCGAAGCATAATCATAATATGTGGTTAATTTTCTACGTCATAAAGTTCTGTGGTGTAGTGTGTGTTGAGTAATAAGAAGTCCGCAAATTCAGTTTAAACCAGATAGCAAGCTCTCACTCCCCTCCTGTGACATGATCGTTATTATGGAAGGGTTGTCGGTTGTGCACTTGATTATACGCCTGCTTGTCTCAGCAATACGTAGTTAAATTTAATCGAAGGTTACCATGGCTTCGTCAGCGGTCTGCCGCCCTAACTTGTGACGCTTTGCAAAACATCTAAATAACCAGTCCGAATACCGCAACTCTTAGGCGTCCCGATGTATAATTGAAAACGCTCAGCGGTATCACTCCGGCCCGTCGATCATTTGGTTCAACTCTAATGGCGTCCGGCGCCTGAACTGACGCCCTGTGGCTGCACCCCGGGCCGCCGTTATCTGCGTCTCAACGCCGTCTTCCGGGGCTCGAAAACGCTTGTCCTAAAATCTGTCAACAACCTAGCCATGCTCTTGCTTGGTGCCAACCTCCCTGTCGCTTGCTCTGTTGGCTTTGGTTCAATTGGGCCAATCAGGAGACAGCTTCCGAAAGATGGCCCCGCCCCTCGAGGATATTAACTTCCTGCCATTCCCGTATTTATTACATAATTATTTAATTTCATTCAGCTGCACTTTGACAAATAACCTACATGTTTTTCGTAATTCCTAAAATTCCTCAAATGTTAATTGAACATTTTTATCTTAGACACAGGCTGGCTTTCCTCCCCCCTCGTCAAGCAGGAAAAGGAGGGGGGTTAACGTGAGCGTTAGTGGGGGCTAGAAGGCCCAGAAGATTGCAATAGCTGTTTCAACAAAGACAAACTATATACTTTTTTGTTTTTTAAATACAATTCTGTACATAGAGAATATCGACGTCATGACACGATGACGAGAAGAATGAATCGTCGCATGAAATTTTTATCATTATATCTGTAATTTATAATAATTGCTTATAATTGAGGGATATTACTCTTATTAATTGGGGGGGGGGGTGACCACATGTCACGTCAAAATTATTTTTATGTCAGCACAAAGATTTTCCATTTAAAAACATAATTTATCGTAAAAAATATTGTCATTTTTTGAAAGCAGTATATTCAAATTTTTAGCCTGGAAACTCCTAAAATTGCACCATTTTGCACCTACAAATTCAAAATATTTCCGGGGAGGGCCACCGGACCTCCCGTTTTCGGTTCGTGGTGTGCGTATATATACTTCTTAAGGCACACTTCCGTCCCTCTTAGATAAATGCTTAAATCCGCCACTGACAGTATGTCAGTGCACATCACATGTATATTAAAAATTTAAGTAACTGCAAAAGCGTCTGTATTACTGCATAGTCTTATTTAAGTGCGGAAGTTCCTTTATCTGAAGAGGTCTACTCAAGCCATCAATTCAGTTCGCGTATTAGTTAAAAAGCTATGGGAGCCTTATATTCTTAAGGGGGATTATTCCCTAAATAAATAATGTTAAAATGAACTTGGAATTATTTATTTTGTAGTAGACATAAATGACAAGTATTGGAGGAACATAATTTTTTTTAGAAAAAATTTTTTAACATATGTTATGACACTTTTAAACGAACTTTGCATGCTAATTTTGCAGCCATTACAGCAAGAATCAGAATAAAAATTTTTACTAATTACTGCATTCACTTGCTAGATTAAAGTACAAAAAAGTGCGTGTCACATTCGGTTTTTAAAAACAGTTGTTTGAAACAGTTTACTGATGCATTTTACATGCTAATGTAAATGCATTTTTTCATAATTTTTTGTTATGTAATTTCAGTAGCAAATTTAGACACTATAACCAACGATTTGAAACAAAAATACTACACCGTATCATACTGTTGCATTTAAATGAATTTTATAA
>PNEQ01043708.1:7997-25966 GCA_003012365.1 Medauroidea extradentata
TGACGTTTCTCATTTGACTGTACCAATCACAATAAGGTTACTGTAACACCACACGTCTGTGATTTGCGTGTAAAACCCCACGACACACGAATGTCAAAACATCCAATCTCTGACCGTGAAGCAAGTCTGCTGACGTGCACACAAGTCACTGACACAAAGTGAGGCAAATTTCTTTTCGCGAAATGTTCATGTCTCTAGTGATGAACAATTAGATACGGAAAAAATTCGCGTGTTCCCTGACATGTAGGCTAGCCTGCAAGAACATGTGTGTATTCAAGCAGACATTATCTGCTCACTGGCTGCTGGATGACGCAATATGGGCCTGCATTTAGTTGCTTCTGTACTATTGGCTAAGCGACTTCCAGCAAGTGTCAAATAAGTCACGGGCCAATTATGAAAGTAGCATGAACTTACAGTTGCTGGAGTTCTAGCTTGGGGCCAAAAGAAAACGCGAATTTTTCATGTCTCTAATGGCAATTAGAGGACGATTTATCGCGGGAAAAGTTGACTGTTTGCTAGGCTTCAATGTAATGTATTCATTTCTGACGCTTTTATTTCCTTACTGGCGAGTCGCTATTTGACTGGGACAATGACAACTCTGGTGCACTACGACTGTACGTCTGTGATTCGTCTGTAAACTGCTAGACTGTGCCACATAACCGTCGGCCAACAATACATGACGCAGGACGATACACTGATTTTCAGAATACGCTGACAGAATACATTCTCGCTATAAATAACCTTCTCTAAGCATAATAGATTATTTGAAGTGTGTATCTGTACAGAGTCATTATTCATTTGACTGTGCCAATTGGTACACGGATAACTGTGACACATCACATCTGTGATTTCCGGGTTTAACCTCCACACGCTGGGTGTTACGGCATCCAATCACCGACCACAAAGCCGAGATGCAGGTGCGCACGTAAGGCACTGAAACAAAGTGCCGCAAAAATATTTTCGCGAAATTTCCTATCTCTATCCATGAGTGTTTTTATGCATGTCCGCCATTGGTTCGGTATCCTTAAGGTCACGTTTAATAAACAATGATCCGATCGAAAAAGTACCTATCGTATACATGACTTAGAAATCCAACCTCTCCTCAGTTGAATCCGCTAAATTTCCGGCCCTCTAGTTATAGTTAGAGATGATGGTTCATCGCGGGAAAACTTGACAGTTTGCTGGGTTTCAACACACGTTCAGCTTACCAGAAGATTACTGGCTTTCGCATGTACATGAAGCTGTTGCCCTATTTGACTGATACAATAAGAATTCCGCTCTTGTAATATTTAATGCCTGTTATTGGTCTGCAGACAGCTACGGAGTGTCAGACATATCATCACACAACTACACGTGTCGCCAAGAAACCACAGTGTTTTCAAGGGTATGTTGGCACAAAACATTTTCGCGATACACCATAATCTCTAGTTGTAGTACAAGCAAAAGCTGCATCACGAATTTGACTGACACTAGTCATGCCTCCCCTTTCACCTTAATCTTTCAACAACGTGCAGAAAAATGTGTAGTTACAGAATGTATTACTTCACAGTAGAATTTTAGCTGGTTGATAGAATGAAATGCTCACTGACGCCATCAGTGAATGTTCCGTCTAAAGAAACTAGTAGTTTAACACTTATTCGAATTTAGAGTGTCAGTAATTAAAATCAGTTAGGTAAAGGAAGACAAAAAAATAATGTAAAAATCCACGCCTTATCCTTTTACGATCGTTTCCTCGTTTGACCTTGGCTACGGCAGTAAATACATTTATTGTTATCTAAGCACACATTCCTTTAGCGCGAAGATCTGGAAGACATATGTAATAGGCTGAATTTTTACGTTCAAAGTATTGATCACTAGCATTGCGTGAAGACACGTTTCAAATCACAATGACTGAAATAAATATTCCATATTTTGTTGACTGTAACGTTAAGATTTCTTTTGACCTTCAAACACAGTGAATTAGTTATCATACAATTATAGTAACACTAATTACGGAGATTTCCAGTCCTTTTTCCAAACACCTACATTATTTACCGAGGCTTGCTTACAAACTGATGATAATAACTATATTTCTAGTACCAGTGTAATTCCTTCCTTGGAATCGGTACTTCTTTATTACTGCATTTATGCTAAATATTAAACCAAACAAATGTGTACATTAGGTAGGTGTCGTCGGTTCTACTCACCTTGACATACATGTTTGTCCACTCTCGGTCAGTGCTGGAAGATAAACTCGTCTATACATGGTTATGCCGCGGTAAAGGGGTTTTATACTCGTATCCCGACACTGAGAGAGTTATATAAGCCACCAGTTCACCTTGCTGTACAAGTGATCAACGCAGACAGGTAGTTGTCTGTCTGGTCCAGAGTATCATTACTGCCACGTGACTTGCCTTGAGCGGACCTCGCCTAACCAGTATTTCAAGATATATCCGTAGTCCGTGATAAAGTGATAACTTTTGGAGCACAAGTTGCTTTTTTATTTTCAGATCATGTATAGTTTTCTATCACTTTTTAATATAAAAAAAACACCCTACGTAATAATTGAATTACATACAGTGTTAGATACTATGTTTTATCGTGGGAAAACTTGACTGTCTGCTGGGTTTCAACGTACGTTCTGCTTAGCAAAAGATTATTGGTTTCGTTTGCACTTGCAGCTGTCACCCTATTTGACCGAGCCAGTAGAATCCCGCTATTGTAATATTTGATACCTGTCTTTGGTCTGCAAAGAGCAACGTTGTGTCAAGCGTACACGAAAAAAATATTTTGTGGGTATTAATCCTGCCAAATTTATTTTGTGGTCATCGCCACTAAACATTTGTCGCCGCCACTCACTTATTTTGTACCTACTACAAAATAATTTTGCAGAGAATACTTCCTACAAAATTTTTCTTTCAGTGCATACAATCATAAATGTTGCAAGAATCTGCAATGTTTTCAAAACATTTTCGCGATATACCACCATATTTAAATATAATCAAAACTTAACGTCTCAAGCCACAATATATATTATTTTAAAATTATTATTCGAGACAAAATGGTCTTCAAAAGTTCTTACTTAATCGCGGACCATATACTGTTTGCCGCTGCAGCCAACCTCGTGATCGACAACTGCCCATGAATGATATATATTCTCTGGTAGAAACCAGTTAGACCAGTCTTCTACTCGTCTCTAGCAAGGCCAAGGCATGAAGAGAGGAGAGAGGGAACGTCTAGCTAGCAACCATAGAGGTAATATATAGTAGAGGGAACATGACGTCACAAATATGTGTCCAACATGGTCTCGAGAGTTTGGTGCCGTTTATTTATATTTTCTCGGCGTTAAAATGCAGTCGTATTGTTTGAAACTCATGGTGTACCTTCCAGAATATATATTTAGTCATGTGGCGTCACCAAGATCTCGGTTCAAAACCTTATAGTAAGTATGTAGCTAATATTTACGTTTTACTAAAAACAGCTGGGTTAAGGAAAACAGTAACGTGGCAGGCATTGTTTACATTTGTCGTTCTGAAATTTCTACGCAATTATACTATGCGATAGTATGGTATTATGTTCTCCTTAGTTCATGTATTCATAAGGTACCAAAATAACCCAACGTGGTTGTGATTACTATGCAATTATTATCTTTTATCTCAATGTTATTTCAAATCTCCCGCCCATATTTCACTAAAGTCACGTGACACATGTTGACCACACAATTTCGTACGCAGCTGTATAGAGGATACTCCCTCTACCCTATATTTACTCTAAGCTAGCAGCAAATAACCAACGCCCTAGGTGGAGATCCAGCCATTACCGGTCCAGTAAGAGCTACGTCACTTGATATATAGGAGCGTGCCATATTAGGGACGTCATCACTCTGCTAGGAGACTTCACAGACGTCAGATCAGAACTGCCCGAGAAGGAAGTCAAGTGCCTGCTGCCCACCTTCACTCCTCTACGTGAAATAGACTAAGTTTCGGAATGAATCTGTTACTTATTGTTTTATCAATTGTATAAGGTCAGTCAGCCTTCCCCACTGTAACGAGTAAGTATATATTACTTGTATTTAGTATTCTTTGCTGTAAAAGTACGATGGGCTCAAAATATAACGATTGTGATCCTAAACCCATTTAGCCTGTATTTTTACCCCTAAGAGTGGAACTCGGAATAATTTTGAAATGTAATTTTGGGTATGTACGTAAGCACCATCATGAAGCAAAGAGCACTTCAATATCTCGATTGGTTAGACTAATATGGAGGAATAATTGAAAGCACTGATCACGTCTTTATACACCCTAAATTATCAAATTCAGAAACATCTTAAAATTCCATCATAGACGTTTGTATTAGTAGCCTATCCAAAATGGGTAAAAATCCCGATGAGTCAACTCAGTCGAGCTATATAAACGATTAGTTAAAACCCCACTTTTCACACAATTTTACCCTTCGGGAGTAGTATTTAAAAATAATACCCTAAAAATTATTTTGGGGTTCCAGCTAGCATGTAAGCTTGCGGCAAACCTGCAATTGACTTGAATTTGGCTTGTCATTACAAGCCCTATTTGGTAAGTTTGATTAAAGCTTAAGTCAAGCCTTTTTTTAAAGTTGTATCCTGCCTTGTACGAGGCAAGCTTGCTGCAGGCTTGTCATGTGAAGACTAGTTAGTTTGATTCAAGCTTATTGCTTGACATGACAAGCTTGCTGCAAGCTTGCAGACTTGTCATGGCGAGCTTGATTCAAGCTTGAATAAAGCTGATTTTGCTACCTGGGCTATTTGCGTAGTCATTATGTTGAAGCAATAATCAAATAACATGAAAGTGTTTTCTGTGTATCAAGGAATAGCTGGAAACACGTTTTACGTTTTTCCTCTTTAATATTAATATTTCTACAAGTCCTGCAACTGCCTAATATGTGTTTTGATGGGTGTGCAAATAAAGTAAAAATCATAACGACAGCTCGTCAGGTTAGAGTGGTATAGACGATTTTTGGAAAACACATTTTACCCCATTTCACTCACTCAGGGGACGAATTTCGATAAAATTAAATTCTTTCTTAATGCTCACCTAGTCACTGAGGGGAACTCGGACATAAATAAAAATTACGTTTCTAGGTCCGACAGTTTGGGCTGTGATTTGATATGTCAGCCAGTTTTTCCTTATGAGTGAGTAAATAACTATATTTTCAGCAATATAATTTTGTTAAATGATTCCCTTATGTATGCAATTTTAAGCTACTATAATCTCCTTACTTACTCGTTGCAGTAGGGAAGGCAAACTGACCTAACTCAATTAATTAAGTGATAAGTTACAGATTAATTACGAAACTTCATCTAGTTCACGTAGAGTTCAACGTTTTATAAATGCACATTTTAAAAAAATGACACAGAAATTTGTACCTTTATTACCTTGCAATTATATATATATATATATATATATATATATATATATATATATATATATATATATATATATATATATATATATATATATATATATATATATATATATATATGTATATATATATACATACATATATATGTGTGTATGTATATATACACATGTGTTAAAGTTTTTTGTTTTATTTATGTAATAGTAGAAAATGTAATATATTCAGTGCCTTTTTTGCTACAATCGCGTTTTTGAAACGGTGAACTAAACGTGCGGCATCTACAGAGGACTTTAATATAATCCATTTTTATATATTCAAACAACTTCATATAAATGGCACTAATTTCATCAGGCTTGCAAGTCAGAATTTCACGTTTGCACAGCCTTACACGGAATCATAAAAAAGGAATTCAAGCCCAGAACATCCCGAACCGTAGACCGAAGCCACAAAAAACTTCGCCATGTAAGGTTGAAAGAATTGATGAAAATAACTAAAACAAGAAGTTACCAGCACAACTCATAAGCCTACTTTCCTCAACGTGGGCGCAAATTAAAATCAACCCTTAAGTTGAAATCATTTACGTAAATACATAAATATTAAATAATAATAATTTAGATTATTCTTGTACTATCTTCTAAAATGATGGGCATGTACAAGTATAACAATTAATAATAAAGTTTATAAATAATAAAGTGGCATTTTATCTGCCCTGCAGTTGTTGACATATATTTATTTTAAATTATGTGTTCGTGTAGTGAAGTCTTCGAAAGAAGATGGTATATATTACAAAACATAACATGACCCAACAACTTTAAAATCATGTTATCTTACTTATTACTTAATAAGTGCAGAGAGTGAGAAAAGTTTGGTAAATTGTCCTCCGATGCTTCATATCATCAAAAAAATACGAAGGACAATAGTTTTAAAAATCTTGTGAACGGTATGAACAATATTATTTAACTTAAGTTACTCTATATACGTTTATAATCGTATTTAATGGTTCTTTAATAAATCGCATGTGATAAACTTTTATTTTAAATTTCGCCACTGTGTAACAAATAACAGCGTGAACAAAATCATACAAGCCGTGTCACTTTACTTGAACTAACCTATAGAAATTCTGAAAAATGATTATTCGTATATCTCGTGTGATCTACAATTGTTTCAACTTTCACAATATGAAAAATTTATAAACGATATACATTAAAGTCAAAATATTATAATAAGTACATAATAGCATAAACGAAAACTGAGTTTAGTGAAATTCTGAAAAAAAAAAAAAAAAAAAAAAAAAAAAAAAAAAAAAAAAAAAAAAAAAAAAAAAAAAAAAAAAAAAAAAAAAAAAAAAAAAAAAAAAAAAAAAAAAAAAAAAAAAAAAAAAAAAAAAAAAAAAAAAAAAAACGGGTCCTTTGATATCTCCTGTAATCATAATATGGTCAAATGGCCGACGTTTATAAAATATGAATAGGGCAAGAACAAAAACATAAAAGTTAAGTAACCTTGTAAAGTACTATATGATGTGATCCGATCATGAAGAAGTTCTGCAAAATAATTCCTTAGATAACTCGTGCAATCAAAACATGTGAAAATAGCCTCTATTTTTAACATTCAAATACGGAATGAACAAAAAATAACAAATGTCAAGTCAACTTAATAAGAAATATATGTGTAACAATTTTTAAGCAATTCGGGAAAATATTTCCTCAGATAAGTCACATAATGTTCATTATACTGTATTTACAAATTGTCATATTTTTCAAAAAATAAAGAATGGCCATCATTTTCTAAAATTGACCATAGAATGAATGAAAGACACATAAGTCAAGACATTTAAGTAATATATGTGTATCGTATTCAAAGAAAGTTAGAAAAAATTTTTCCTGAGATATGTAATATAATGCTAAAAATATAAAAATGTCTGCCGTTTTGAAAAGATGAATATAAATTGAACGAGAATCCAACCGGACAACAGCTTTTGACTCACGGAACCTACTCAAATCTGTTAGCTTGTATTACTATTTGGTTTGACGTCATGTCAGTCATGTTAGATGTCGGCGTTATTATTTAACCTTGACCTTTATGTTGACTTTTATCTGTCGCCACTGTTGGCCGCTTTGTTTCTGTCGGACCATTGTGTCGTTTGCATCCGTCGGCCATAGTGTTTGCTTCTGTCAACAATCTTGTCATTTGATTCTGACGGCCATATTGTTTTACATTTATTTTTAACATTTAAGTCGGTGGTGGTAATGGTCACGTTTTCCTTTCAAAATTTCCATCCTAGGTATGCGTTTCCAAGGCAGTTCTGCTGTAATTAGACATGTTTGTTTTCGTTTATCTTGAAGGCTGCTAAGGTGTATTGATATTGGTCGCCATCTTTGCTTCCCTCGTAGCCTGGTAGGAGACACTAATGTTGGCGGCCATTTTAGTTTCCGTCGTTGGCTCCTGTAGGTGCACCAGTATTGCATTGCTGGCTGTTGGTAAAGGCGATCCCATGTGCATTGTGTATGAGCAACTAGTCCTTGTGGATGTAATTTTCATTTTGAGAACATTAGATAATTTCTCAGAAGTGATAGGATTTGATATATTACTAGATGCGTGACCCAATCAGTACGGCATGCAGTGACCAACATCACTGCAGTAGTCGACCGTTGCATTCAAATGCAAGCATCCCTGCTGAGGACGTGGGGGATTTGAGAAAATTGTAGTGTTTTCGTTCTCGGAAATGAACTTAAGTTATTGAGAAAGGGGGGGGGGGAACTCAAGTTAAAGCAGGCAGGAATTCTCGGACAAACAACTGTTTATTTCCTTCTAGTTCAACTCAAAGACAATAAGATTATTTTAACCGGTAATTAATTTACTTTAATTACCATTACTATCGAGTGAGTGAGAGATTTTGGTCAGTGCCCAACATCGAGGTCCTCAGCGCTGGTGAGGGATGACATGAGGTGAGTGTGGAGCGGCGCCGGAATAAAATGGCGGGGAAAACGGGAGATCCCGAGAAAATCCGCCCACCAACGGCATCGTCCGGCACGTTTCTCACATGCAAAAATCTGGGGACCGACCCCGCTGGGAATCGAACCCGGATCGCCTTTGTGTGAGGCGAGAGGTCTGAACCCGCGACCACCGAAGCCTCTATGACTATCGAGCACTCCAACAATAAATTTGGAGAGACTTAAAGGAAATCCCGCAGTAGAAGTGTTTTCACTTACCACTGAATTATCTCGCAACGCTCGGAGCACAATTTCGGGACCATTGGAAAGCGGCGCCCACACTGGCCTCTCTATCACCTTGCCGCCTCTCTGTCTTGGCCCCCTCGGCTCGGAAGACCGTCGTTTCCAAGTGTTTCCGTTTACAGAAATCCCTCCTCCGGTCGGCCTCGCTTTTAAATAGTAGGCGACGCCCTGACGTCACTCGCTGTCCCCACAGCGCCATAGCTCAGCCACCGTGGATCACAGTTACGTTAGACCCAGGGGTAGTGCATGGGTCATAACAAAATACATAGGGGCTTAGGAAAGAAAAGGGCTTTGCATCGGTCAGTAATTTTAAAGTTTATTTGTTTCTTAACGAATCTCTACATAAACTCGCAAAAATGTATTGTTAATTAATATTGTTTAACGTTAAGCAGACGCGAGTAAATATATAATGTACATTACAAGTAGGAAGGTATGTTGTCCTTGAAGATTTACCTGCATTGGGGCACAGCAATCCTGTCGACAGCTCTTAGCAGTGGCTGCTTTGTTCAAGACGGCGTCTATATTCATGCTGTGTCTTGGAGAAGCCCAGTTAGCTGTCTTTCTCCTGCACTGGGGAGCCCAGTAAGTGTGCTGCAACTCGTTCTGACGTGCAAAAGTATAACTTTCATAGAACTTAGCATAAATAATTTTGTAAGAAAAAAATAGGGCATTTGACACGATGGTAATTAATATAATGACAATTTAGTTGTAGTATTAGATTTACGTTGTTTAGGATTAGTTTAGCATTACTAAATTTAAATTCAAGTGCCTTGAAGTTACGCGAGAGGGGGAGGGGTCTGCCGTTACAAAAGGCTTGGACCGGTCCGGCAGCCCCCGTTTCCATCCTCTTTCCAGTCACGCCCCTTCTGCAACAGCACCTCTATAACAACCTGGCAGTAGGGATTACTTTTATTTATTTGATTAATAATCTGTGTCATTAAAGTTATAGCAGGACAATGTAAATAATATTTAGTATTCAAGGGCATGTCAACAAACACTCTAAAAATAGTTTGTAAATTTACCAGACGTGCGTATAGGAGCGCTAAGAAAGTAGGTATGGTAGAATAGTTTCCCAGACATCCATGGTAGCACTCCTAAACCTAATTATAAAACAGTCAAATGCATACTAAAGTTACCAGACTTGTATAGTAACAGTTGTAAAAGTTTGCATATTTACAGGACGGAAGTATGGTAACTATCCCATATTGCGTTCCTAGACATTTTAGGAAGTTTTTTTTTACAATGAACGTGAAGAAAATAAGCTTTAACAAACAGATAAATGATGGTCGAGGGTAGAGCGACGTTTTGCTCATGAGGGGCTGAGTTAGGTAGTTCAGTGCGGCCATTGGCAGGAAGGCGTTCCCAAGGATTGTTGGACACTGGGGACCTTTTCCCGACAAAAGGGAATGAGGGTCGTCGTGGTTTTAATGGGAGAAGTAAAATTGAGCGCGGAAGGAGCTGTTAGCGTTCTATCCGGCCACAATCTGCTAACACAAATTGACAGTGAAATTATAAAAATATTCGTGGTTTAGCCAGAATCTGAACGCGGTAACTCATTCTTATAATATGACGCAGCAACGAAAGTTTCTCGGAGCAAAACATGCTACACGATTGTAATCATTCAAAAAAATTCTAGAAAATTGTGATTGAAGTTTGCGTATTAGTTCGTCCTTTTTCTCCTAATGTGCTATTCAGGGTTAACTGAGCATTGCTTACATTTTTCTGTGAGTCATTATGCCTACATATTTATTATTTAAAGTACGAAAACTTTCATGTAACTAAAGTCTACAACTCTCAAAACTTTACTTCTATTGCTCAAATTAATACATGTATTATTATTATTAAATTATTGATACTTACATACCGTTAACCTTGATATCTAATAGAAAATACCCTGTTTGGTTTTCCTCTGCTCTTATTAAGCTTATTAAGAAAAAAGATAATCTGTACAGAAAGTATAAAAATCTAAAGAATGAACAAAATTATTAAAATTTCTCTGCGCAGCGCAAATTGGTGAAGAACAAAATTAGAGATGATAAAAGGATTTGGCTTCTTTAAATAAATAACAATACTAAACGTAATCCCAAACAATTTCGGAAGTATGTAAAATTGATGAAAGATGGTCACCACCCTAACTTAACCATTCTCAATAACGGTAATTTAATACAAGATCCAAGTGAAGTAGCTAACCTGTTTGGTCAACATTTTGCTGAGATCTATGAAAAACCTTCTCAAACTTCCAATATACATTTCTCCTCTAATACTCACTTACCTATCCCTACAGTCAACAATAGTTTATACTTTGGTCTATCAAAAATCTTAAATTTAGTAAATCTTCAGGACCTGATGGTATCCCTAATTTTATAATTAAAGCCTGTGCTGAAATCTTTGCCCCCATATTAACTAAGGTCATTCATATATCCAATTGTCAACATGGTTTTCAGTATAAAAGAAATACTACAACTAATTTATTTGAATACATTAATGAAATTTATAGTGCTGTCATATAGAGAGGTCAATATGATGCTATATATTTTGATCTAAAAAAAGCATTTGATACTTGTCAACATTCCATCATTCTACATAAACTTAACAACTTAGGTCTCGATTGTGCCTATATTAAATGGATGCAGAGCTATCTGATGAACTGAACTTTTACTGTCAAAGTTAAGAATGTCTTTTCCACTTCCTTTCTTGCATCCTCTGGCGTCCCTCAAGGTGGCACTTTGTCCCCTCTTTTATTTAATTTGTTTATTAATGGTATTGTACAACAATTAAAATTTGCTAATTGCCTATTATATGCTGATGACCTGAAAATATTTGCTAAAATTAGTAATATAACTGATTGCATTAAACTTCAAGCTGATATTGAGTTAGTCCGTAAGTGGTGCAAGAATAATAGTATGAATCTAAATTATGATAAAACTATCTGTATTACATTTACGCGTAAAACTAACCCTATAATGTTTGACTATTCGGTAAATAATTGCAAAATTAAACGTAATGATAATGTACATGATCTTGGAATAGTATTAGATAGTA
Source organism: Medauroidea extradentata (assembly GCA_003012365.1). Lineage (NCBI taxonomy): Eukaryota > Metazoa > Arthropoda > Insecta > Phasmatodea > Phasmatidae > Medauroidea > Medauroidea extradentata. The sequence goes on from PNEQ01043708.1 coordinate 19,646, forward strand.
AACTTTATTTTCATTCACATGTTGATAATTTAATCTCCAATGCTCATCGTACACTAGGGTTAATAAAATTCCTGACCTATAATGCTTCTTCTCCGGATTCCTTAATTAGCCTTTACTATGCTTTGATTAGGTCCAAGCTAGAATACTGCTCTGTTATATGGAATAGCATTACCATCCCGGACTCGAATCGTATTGAGTCAGTACAATACAAATTATTTAAAACTATTTACATGAGATTCTCTCAACCGTTAATGTCTTTCAGTTATGTGGATATTCTTACTGATTTTAAGACAACCACTTTACATGCTCGTAGGATAGTTAATGATGCTCTATTTTTTATTAACTCCTTTCTCTATTATTTTGATTGTCAAACTATTATAAACAATACAGGTTTAAAGGTGCCTAACCGATTAGTAGAAACTTGAATATTTTTTACGCATTATCTAAAAATAAAAACTTAATTAACAGATGTATATTCAATTTTAATGATATTTGTAAATTTGATCCTTTTAAGGATAGAAAAATTGTATTCTGGGACTTTAAATAAGGTTGATTAAGTGTGTCTCAGTTCTGTCTGTCTTCTTTTTAAATGTTCTACCGTATGTTGTCCTGCCAGAGTGTGTTGTACGTGTCTAGTCCTTTGCTTTGTATGTCTGTATTCATTTGTATGTCCTTTGTTAATTGTTTATCCTGTGTTTCTGTATTTGTTTTCTGTATTTGTATCTGTTATGTGTTTAGTGTCATCCTGTTACTGGTCGCATGACTTTTGGATGGCACTTTAAAAATAATAAATGAAATTAAATTATTATTATTATTATTATTATTATTATTATTAGAGGTTATCGCAGGTTGGAGCTCGTTGAGTGCGGACGTGTTCTCGCGCGGCTCCCGCAGCAAATGTGTTTTTGTTCCTCCTTCGCTACTGATGGTACGTCCTTAAGATATAATCTTGGGTGTTATTACATGCCTCAAGCATTGCCAAATGCTCCATATGTAACAAACCATTTTCCGGTCGCCAGAAGTTCGTGAACTGTGCAGGAAACTGCAGTGCGAGTGTGCATGAAAAATGTGCGCCCGAGTACAAAGACGACTTACAAGAGAGATACGTCTGAAGCACTTTTAGTTGCAGTAAGTCCTGCGAAATGTCCCGGTCACCAAATAAACAATCTCCCATCGTACTGCGTTTCGAATCAGTTGAATCCCACCGACAAAAGGACAATATGGCAACCAACACACAAATGGTCAGTAACTTTAGTCAGACTGTGACAGAAGGAATATTGATCTCCAAAAGTGAGTATGAACAGTATCAACAATCTTCGGATCTTCTAATATCTCTAGCAAGTAAAATTGACATAGTTGTTAATGAAGTGAAAAACCTTAAAGAAGAGAATGTTATCCTGCGTACAGCGATAAGCGGTGTAATGGACGCTGTAAATCAAGGGCTTAGCTGCAAACACTGTGTGTCTTCCAACACACAGTCGACATATAGTAATATCTTTAAAAAAGCTTCTTATAGTTAAGTAATGAGTAAGTAGCATATTTTGGCCGGTTCTGGGACAAAATGTGATCTGGGATAAGATCATAGGATCCAATGATGACATCACGGCCGCCATCTTGGATGACGTCATTTTCTCTTTTCACCACAAATTTGCCCTTTTCCCTCAAAACCACTAACAATTTCCAGTTTTTCCATCAAAAGTGCCGGTTTTTCCTCAAAATTTTCCGAATTTTCCTCAACATTTTCCCTGAAAACTAAACAAAACCTCAAAAATATCATATTGCTCAGTTAAAAATATACTACTCGGGTAACTCTTCACCTCTACATACTGGTAAAGGTTAAAATGTGACACATCAGCAGCAACAACAGTTGAGCTCTCACCAGGCACATGGCCCCCCTCCCCACACAGGAGAGCCAAGCTGTAATGCTGAGGGCAGCAGACACGCTTCTGCTGACGGGTGATGGTTATGTTGAGATTTTCAGACGACGTCGCAAGACCCCACATACACTGAACAGTTCCGCTGACCGTGCTAAAACTCGCAAGCCAACTGAATTAGGTGTCCGTAATAGCTCGACGCTAAGAACTATTTCAAAACTGCCCAGAATAACCAAGGCTTTGTTTGTTACAAGTTTTGAACCTGACGATACTGAACAAGCGGTCAAGTCGTATTTTAATAATGAACTTAAACTGATGCACCTATAAGTCACAAAAATGCGTACAAAATATGACACGCATCCTTTCGTATAGCTGTCACTGAACATGATTTTGATAGCATAAACTACACAGTATTTTGGCCAGCGGGTTGTCTCATCAGCACCTTCTATGGTAGTTTAAAACCTGATCAGATTTACTGTCATAAAACTGAGCAACAACCCAGGTCTTCTGATAATGTACACACACAACATATGTCTCAACTTGAAGCTTCGTCTGTAGCCAACCAAAATGAGCTAACTGATTAGGCTGCCAGAGGTGCCGTCAACTGATCATTAGTTTATGTCGAGTGCAAGAAATGTAACCCATCTTTATTATCAAAGTGTTCATAGCTTACGTACTAAAGCATCTTAATTTTACGTGAGTGTTATTTCTGATTGCCATCCAATAATTTGCTTAACTGAAACATGGTTTAACAAGATTATCATTAACTCTCATTACTTCCCCAGCACTACAATATATTATGGAACGATAGAATTTCCAAACTCACGTCTCTTACGCGAGGTGGTGGAATTTTAATAGCAGTTGATAAAAACATTTTTCCTTTTTCTTTCCTTAGGCTTGATTAACAGAGCCTAATACTGAAGTCATATGGATATAAATAGCAGTTACTTCTCAATACAAAATTCTTGCTGGATGTATTTATGTTCCTCCAAATACTAATGTTGAAGATTTTCAGAAATACTTGTCTTTTCTTGAGAATAAATTAACAGCTCATTCTCATCACATTGTTCTCGTAGGTGATTTTAATGTTCCTGGCATAAATTGGAAGCATGAAATAGTCCAGAATGTATCCCATTATTATTGTAAAATTAGAGGCCAATGCATACTCATTTTCACGGCTACCTTAAATTGGCATCAGTATAACACCACAGTCAATGATACCTCTCTATTAGATCTAGTATTTTCTAACGAATTTAATCATTCGCCAACAAAATGTGACGATCCTTTGGTAAGTGAAGATGGGTTTCATCCCGCATTAACCTGATATAATGGATTGAAATTTCCCCCTAAACTCAACTGCAAACATGACTATATAAAAAGAGATTATTCTAAAGGTGACTATTTGTATGTCCCTAAGAGCTACTAACTGGAACACGATATATATTATGACTGATGTTAATGACATGGTTGAATATTTATCATCCAATGTATGTGATGTCATTGATCACTTTATACCTACTAGGACATGCAAAAACAACAAATACCCTGTATGGTTTTCTAAAGATCTAACAAAACTTATTAAATCTAAAGAACGCAGACACAAACTATACAAAAGAAACCAAATAAGACTTAACTATAAGACTTTTACAATTTACCGAAACAAGTCAAAACAAAAATAAAAAATTGTAAACTGAGTTGGCTTAGATCTGTCAACAAAAAACTTAAATCTGATCCAAAGAAATTTTGGAACTTTGTTACTCTTATGAAAAATGGTTTTAAAGAAAACGTTAATCTAAGTGTAAATAGAAAAATTATCTCTGAACCATCCCTTGTTACAAACCATTTAGGCAAATGTGATTGTGAAATCTAAAAATAATTGCAAAATAGTGACAGATAATGATGTATCAAAATTGCATCTATCTACACCTCTTGTAGACACAAGTTTGGTTTTGTGGGCAATTAAGCGTATAAAATCGATTAAGTCTGTATGTTATTAAAGATCCCTAGCTTTATAATGAGAGAAGTTCAACTATTTTTGTTACTATACTGGCTCATATATTTAATACCAGTCTGTCCAAAGGAATTTTTCCTGATTATTGGAAAACTGCTATTGTTATACCCATATTTAAGAAGGGTGATAAATGTCACCCTTCTAACTACAGGCCAAAACATTGCTTAGTCCTTGTTCTAAGATTTTTGAAAATATATTTCACAAATACCTTTTCTTTGACATAAAAATTACATCTCTGATAGACAACATGGTTTCATGGCTGGAAGAACAACTACTACTAATTTAACTAACTTAATTAATAAAATATATATTGACATTTTCTTCAGATTACATAATGATGTCATCTGTTTTGATTTATTAAATAAAGCATTTGATAACTTACTTTATCAACATTATATAATTTTAAACAAACTTTCTGCTTTTGGGTTAGATAAGGGCTATGTAAATTGGTTCATTAGTTACTTACAGTCAAGGAACATTCCAGTTAAAATTGAAACATTAAATGTTTATAAATCTTCTGGAGTTCCTCAAGTAAGCACTTTATCTCTATTATTATTTAATAGTTTTATTAATGATATTGTGCAGTGTATAAAATATTCAAGTGGTTTACTTTATGCTGATGACCTTAATACATTCAAAGTGATCAAATATGTAACAGATTGCCTCAAATTACAAGCAGATATAGATGCTATTGTCAGCTGGTGTTCTAGAAATGAAATGGATCTCAATAATTCAAAAATACAAAGCATATCTTTTTCTCGAAAGACACAGTCATTTATCTATAACTACCACATAATACAGACCGTAATAAACTGCGTGATAACTGCCCGCGATCTAGGTATATTGTTAGATATAAAATTACTGTTCCATCACCACATTGATATGTTAGTTGACAGTGTATCAATAACTGTAGGTCTAATTCCTCACATCACTAAAGAAGCTTCTAATAGCGATTCTCTGCTATGTTTGTTCTATTCTTTAGTTTGATTTAAACTTGAATATAGCTCTGTTGTTTGGAATTACATCACGGAAACAGACTCTAAGCTCCTTGAAAATATTCAGATTAAAGTTTTAAAAATAATATGTAAAATATATTACATTGATAAGACAGGTTTTATTTACAATGACGTTCTAAATAAATATAATACGCATTCTTTAAAAGAAAGAAGAGTTGCACAGAAAAAACTTTATTGTGGTGGCTACAAAATGTTTTGTCAATATGGACCTCACGAAATAATTTTGTAGCGGTTACAAAATTTTTTGTAGTCACTGCAAAACTTTATTGGGGACAGCAAAAATTTTTTGTGGTCACTACAAAAATATTTGGTAAGGTTCACTTTAACAACATATTTTGAAGTGACTAATACGTATTTTTTAGTGTAAGGATGTATTATTCCTTTTGAAATGTTTTTTGCAATATTTGATAATATTGTGATCCACAAGTCATTATCCATGAAAATTCCAAATTACAGAAGTCGAAGCGCCTTTATTTTCTGTTCTCCAGGTAAATCTGGAAGAGTAATCGAACGCTGTACTAAACATGTTAACAAAATTTGTTTATCTTTTGATCCATTTAATAAAAAAAAAATTTTGTCTCAAAACGTTGTCAGAGGTAGATGAAAGTTGTAAATATTTTATAAAGATTTCTGTTCTGCCGCAGTTAGTTAATTTGTTGAAAGAATTTACTTACACTGTAAATTTATTACTGCAAATTTCACTTCGTTTATTATTCCTCACGGAATTAATATTTATTGTTTTTTTTTTGTATTTAATGTAGTGCCTACCTGCTGTGGTCTAATAAGACTGTTTGGCAGGCATTTTATTATTTTTATAAATAATTAAATTTATAAGTGTTGGATAGTGCTCACTTTAAAGTGAACTGACTGTCTCATAATTACCATCGTCTCTTGTGGCACTTAATTATACCGATGATGACGGAAGGGCAGAGTTGGGTGAATGGGTAGATTTGAGTTTCGACTGCAACTCTAGCGGTCAGGAGTAATTCGTCGAGAATATTACTGATCGTTGCTGGTAAGTGTTAGTTTGTGAGATTTGCGATGGAATTGTGTACGAATTGAGAGAAATACTCAGCAATGAACAGAAGTACGGTAATTTTGTTACGGTATGTATACGTAATGTTACAACTAAAAATAAAAACACACATGTATATAACTTAATTTAATATTAAAGAAATTTTTGAATCACTGCGCATTTCAATTTGATCCTTGAATTTCGCCCATTATATAGGGGAAGGTGGGGTAACTGCACGCACTTAATTTCGGTACGCAGTTTTTCTGAAGGTAATTTAGATAAAATAATGCAATAAGTTTGTAGACATACACCAGTTAATTAGCTTTCATATTCCTGGGTATCATTGCAAAGCATGAATAAATAAATTAGCAATTTACGAAACTTTAAGAAAATGTATTGCGTACA
>PNEQ01043709.1:0-13563 GCA_003012365.1 Medauroidea extradentata
AAGCAATATCAAATTTTTGACTGGCAGTAGATTCAATGTTAATATACAAAAACTGTGTAAATAGCACAATTTTGCGCCTTGAAATTGAAAATTTTCCGGGGGAGGGCCCCCGGACCCCCCTCCTTGTAAGGGGAGACGATGACCCTACAGGGACGAGGGATGACTACTGATGAGACCACCTAGAAGTTGGCATCCCTGTTTTCATTGTAATTTTATAAAATTGGTTTTATTATTTATTTATTGTACATATTTTGGGTTACTGTGTTTGAGACTAACTGTTGTGTATGATGCCTCAAGTATTTTGTATAAGTCGGAAAGTTATTTTTGGCACTTAGTTTCATACTATTAGTGCTTTTGAAAATTATTTTGTATCCTGTTTGTGTCGTAGCATAAACATTTTGTTATAATTAGGTTTTTTGAAATTTTTTATAGGTAAGATGTGTTTCTATCTACATTTTCTATACCAGTGTTTTTAACTGTACATTTTCTGTGTCTGCACACTGTTTTAAATATGTTTTTAACTAGGCCTACTAGACACCAGAAAACTTGTGTTGAAAGTTTTTGGAGCAAAGGAATTACAGTGTGTTCACATCAAAATACAGTTTAAAACATACCATGTGTTAACAAAATATGACAGTGACAGTTATGTGTGCATAACCATTGAGTTTGGCAGCATTGTAGTCAGCATCTGTGATGTTTATAGTGTGTTAATTAGCCCCTCAAAGTGAAGTTTTGAGTACATTCTCAGCATTGCCTGGCTTACATAAGAATTATAATTTTCAACAGTTGTGTTGGCAGTGTTGTATACAGTTGTTTCCATGGGAACAGCATTTTTTTTTTTTTTTTTTTCACTCTATCACTATGATTTCTACACAAATGTATTAAGGGGTTAACGTGGCAAAAATTCATAATTTCGTATTTGCACGGCATAGTGGTCGCTTTATAGACATTACTCGTGACTACATTTTCCACTTGTAAAGATTTTTTAACGCTCATAGTTTTCCGTAGTGACATGATAAATTCAAAATTTGCAGTTACGAGAACATGGTAATAACAAAAACCAAGTGGCATGAGATAATATGGGCAATATGCTAAAATATTTAGAAACACACGAGATTCCTTTTACTTTTTTTTTAATCTGAAAATATTGACAATTTACTTCATTTACGGCAATTTTTAAAGAAATACAAAGGGACTGTTGTGTATTTTTAAATAGTTTGGCATGTTGTCCTTAATATCTAATTTCAGTTTAAGCTATTTCATTCGAGTAAGACACTTGGTTTTTGTTATTACTGTACTATGTTCCCGTAACTTGCGAATTTTGACTTTGGCATGCTGTTATGGAAAAACTGAGAGCTAAAAAATTTTGTAAGTGAAAATGTAGTCACAAGTAACGTCTATAAAACGAACATTGTGTCATGCAAATACAAAATTATGCATTTTTGCCACGTAAATAACCTTAAGCTGACTGTCAGATTGGCAGGGTATCAATATAAATATTAAATTCCTTGTGTCAAAAACTAAAATTATTGTGTGACAATTCTGTTCTAATTTTTTTTTGTAAAATTAAATCTTTAAATTTGTGTTGTAAGTTTGGAACTGTGGAATAGGTTTGCTGTACTAAGTTGCAACTTTGGAATTGTCTAAAGGTTACTAAAATACTTTTTATTCGTATAAGATGGTAGTAATTTTTAAGTTACTAGGAAAGACCTGTTCACAAATTTCGCATGTTCAAAATATGTTTTATTTGTGTGCATTTATAACTAGTAATTCCTGCTTGTAAACGTTTGAATTCGAAAAACTTTATTTATATTTGTTCAGTACTTAAGAACTAAAGGTGTCAATTAATTAATTGACACATTCCCTTAACTGACAAAAATGCATATACGTAAAAAAACACATACTGATGAAAAATGTGTCTTAATATAATTTTAAAGGAACTACATGTAAGTACATACAAACATTTTTACGGTTTTTAATGTTTTACAACAAAAATCTGTTGTTATAATATTTTTAGAATAAGTATTCCTGATTTTGTTTTATTTTGTAACTTAGAATAAATGTTCGTGTTTGAGGTGTATAAACATGAATTTTGATGGTACGTATTTTGTTAACACATGAATTTTTTTGCAACTGTCTTTGGAAATTACTGGTACATGTTATTGTTTGCATGCAAGGAAGAAAGTGGATTGAGAATTGTAATTAGGCAGTATTATTGTAAAGATTTTAGGTATGTTTTAATTATTTGGCACTAAGTTTGAAGTGTGGCTGCTTGCAACACGCACATTGTTCCTTATATCTCGTACAAGCTTTATGTAGTTATCTTTTATGTTCCTAACTTGGTTACATTAACTGTATGTAGCATCAGCATCAACTACAGAAATTTGTGGTAGTGGTTGATGAATATTAAATTGTAAGTACGTTATTTAAGGGGCTGTGCCAATTATATAAAAATCTCTAGGTTGAATAGCCAGCCTACTCTTGCACTAATGTGTTTATGTGTGTTGGTAATATTGTCTGTCATTGCCTCTTTGTTGATATATGTTGCGGATTCAGCAGTACGGCCCTAATTATTGCACTGTGGGTTAATTTTGCAAACAAGATTTTTGCCATACATATTAGCATATTTAGTTTGTGTATATTTTCTTTTTAATGGCACAAATCTGTTCTTTAAGGCACTCCTATTATGTATTTGGAAGCACAGGTGTGTGCATTAATGAAAGTTGAAGCTGATGATTTCCACAAAGAAGTTTGTTAAGCATAGACAAATACAGTATGCTACAATAATACAGCTCTAAGTAGAGAGCAGGCATAGTTTTTTAACAATTTTGATAGTTGGCTCAGGGTTATAACATTGGGTGAGTCTCATGGCCTTTCAAGTTGCACCATTGCCCCGCCTCATGTATCACGATACCGTGCTTGCCAGTTAAGAGTAGGTAGCACATAAGGCCATTAAAATAAAAGTTAATTGGGCAATTTTGGAAGCTGTATCGGTAAAAAATTACTTTCGTCATACGTCTTGAAGACAAATACACAATGTATGCTTGGCATGTAATACAGCGTGGTTATGGATACTGCCAATGTAGGCAAACTCTTTTTCCCGAGGTACTTAGAAATGTTAATCGTACATTAGAGATGGAACTGTTGTAAACAATAGATTTGTTGATGCATGTGTTCAGTTCTTTTGTGTGAGTCGGAACTCGCAGAGTAGCAGAAGCTCTTCGTGGCAGAGTTCAGGTAGCGCAAAAGCTGACAGTAAATTAGTGTATCAAAACAAAATATAGTGTAGATTTATCTGCACATTTGATTTTAGTATGTCTAGTAAACTCTTTGGCATGAACAACAAAAAAAGTAGTGTTATGACTTCTTGTTTACAAGGTTGCAGCACTGGTTAGATAGATAGAGCAATACTTTAAAATATTGTGGGTGTTGATACTATACATTAACGTTTGTATTCCTATCGTCTGTGATTTCAAAGGAGGGATAGATAATCTTGAAATGGATTTTATTTCCTGCTGTTGTGCTAGTTAAATTATTGTCATTATTTATCAGGTACAGTAAATGTTTAATTTTTGTAGAGTACACATAACATTTGTGACTTTCAAATGACTTTTATAGTTAACTAAACATTTGTAGGGCTGTATATGACAAGTGGTAGTTTTGATCACCCAAATTCTGATAAAAATCTTAATCTTAAAAGAGACTTTTGTCGTGGAGAATTGTTTTGCGGGAATAATTTTCTAACAGAGGAAGCAATATACTGTGTTTGTAATTTCATATTACTGCCCTGTGCTTTTTAAATTGAAAAGATAGTTCTGTATTAGATTCGTATTTGTTTTGCAGAACCCATGTGAATTGTAGTAACGTCTGTATCACCTTACGTTTAGTAGGTTTGGAAGTAGGAGTTAAGTACGACCGTAGCATCACTTGACTTCCCAGATTGTTTAGCAACAAACTTTCATGCTGTGTGATGCCATTTGTTGCATGAAAACCCCATTAAAAGTGCCAGCATGTTTATGTGCTGGTGAAATATGTACATATTTAAGTTTGGAACATTGCTAACAGTGGGACCAGCGTGCTTTGTCAGTAAATATATATGTTGATTGTTCGAGCATGTATTCACATTGGGTGAATTTCTGCTGTATAATGAAGCATGCTTGTATCCATCACAGAGAATTTTCCAGGGTTATTGGTTTATCTCTACCAACCAACGTTGGATTTTTGTAACTGTTGCACATTGAATGTTGTGGTACGTTAATCATCTTGACTTTTTGTACATGGAATGGTAATATTACATTTATTTAAAATTGCTAATACCTATAGCACAATTTTCAGGTAAAGGATAGTTAGACCATCAGTCAAATTCAACAGAGTTACTGTTGAGAACAGTTGAAAGAACAAATTGTGACTTAATATACCGTATTTCACCGCATGATCGTAGCATATTTTTTGCCAAATTCAATGTAAAAAATTGTAGGTGCGACCATTACTCGAGGAAAATTCCCGTGGTAAAATTTTTTTTAACTAACATTTTTTACCACTGACCCTATTTATATTAAAGTAAGTCAGTAATTTTGGCAGAAATATTAATGTACGTAGCTTGAAACACTAGACTTATGTAACTTACTAGACCTTGGAGGTTATGTTGTATTGTTTGGCAGCCTAATTTTGTGCATAAATGTGTACATTTGGTGGGAACACATTTCGTGGTCAGCAGTATTTACCGGTACTTACGTAGTAAAAATTGTGAATACAAATTAACCAGTAAATAGGTACTTCTGGTCATTAGAAAACAGATCACTCCAGTAGTTTTCCAAGTTCCGTTTCACTTGAAGTTTCTGTTATCGACTTCTGCGAGTAGTACTGTAAAAAAATCTAATTTCTTTTTGCTTTGCTGACTGACATTTAAAAATAATTGGAAGTAGAGAGTAATTTACAATAACGACGAAACAGTTTTGTTGCATTTCCGATACAGTTCATTGCAGTGTTTACAAACTCCATTTTTATTTTGCATCTTGCGACATCATAGATATACTGTACTACGTTCAGTTGGTAAAGTCCACACGCCAGACAAACACACAAGATGGCGAACTGTTAAAACTAGTAGTGCTATGATGTTCCTCTTTGGTTCCAGCGGAATATTTCGGTACTAACTATAATTAGAGGGACATCAATTTCGCAAATACATTCCAGGTCAGGTTGAATGCCAAAAATATATACGTCATAATCGCCTGTGTGATTAGCTGACAGCTGTCACAAAAAGCACTTGACTATTGCAAGCCAGTAGTAAATAAGGAAACGATTTATAGAGCCAATGAATAATCGACTGTATCCAGAGCGCGTACAGGACTGAGCAATCTAGGCTACTTCCAGATGAATCCGCGAAATTGATGTACTTCTAACTATAATTGATTCTTTCGTTAACCATTTTGCTCTAATAATGTTGTACTTTGTACTTAAACATACCTAGTTAACATCTCTGCTGGAGAAATGTAAACAAAACATCGCGGTGCGACGATTATGTGATGAAAGCATTTTTACCATTTCTGTCACCTTAAAAGTTAGATGCGACGATCACGCGATGGTGACGATTGTGCGATGAAATACGGTAAGCTTTGTTCTGTAGAACAATTTTCAGATAAAGGATAGCTAGTTTGACCAGCAGTGAAATTTAACAGAGTTACTCTTGAGAACAAATGAAAGAACAAATTGTGACTTAATATAAGTTTTGTTGCATAGCACAATTTTCAGGTAAAGGATAGTTGTACCAACAGTGAAACTAACAGAGTTACTGTTGAGAACAATTGAAAGAACAAATTGTGACTTAATATAAGCTTTGTTGTTCCTTTTGTTATGTATATTTGCTATTTGGGCAGTGTGTTTTATTGTTTTTTTTATTTATTAACGTATTAAGAAAAGATCATGGTGGAAAGAACTACGCTGTAGCAGTGTTGAGAAATGTAATTTGTTTTAGTATGTGTGTTGTTTGAGAAGATTTAGAAAAATGGAAGAAGGTAGGTTCTCGGGAGTCGCTGACATCAGTGAAGAGCCTTACCGTGTCAGTGATAGGTATCAGCGTAAGACTTGGTGTGACTTCCTAGAGCGAGAGCATGCACACCCACATCATCAGCTGCCAGTATTTTTAACGGGCCACTGAAGGTGAAAGAAGACTGTGTGTGACACTTGCTGAAGGATCGTAACCTCGAAAGAGCCAAAGGTACGCGCACTGGCTGATGAGGTCAAGCAGAAACTTGGAAAATTTTGATTTTGAGGAGTACAAGAAAGTCTGTGACGGGAAGCTGCAAGGCTTGCAAAAAACTGCGGAGAAGTTAGAGAATAAAAGAAACGAGCTCTCCAGGTAGCTTGAAGATGTGAAGAGACACACTGAAGATATCTAGTTTCAATTTGAAGAGGAATCTGCACGTTATCAATACAGATGTGGAGGTAGCAAACACTGTACTAATGAAACAGATTCCAGAATGGGAAGAGAATTCAGCCAAGGAGCAGCGTACGTCTAAACTATTGGAACAGGATTCCAATAAGCTTTTTGGGACAGAAGAAGCTCTAGTCCGAACCAGAGAAGACTAAAATTTACACCTCTATGTTCTTCTGGAAATGAAAGTTAGATCTATTACAATTGAACTGGACCATCAGAAGAATGGAGAACAAAGAATTACAATGATCTTCAGACTTTACTGAAGATCAAAACAGAGGAAGCTGATAACAGTTAAAGAAGTTAAAACTGAACTTACGATACTGCAAAATGAGACTCAAGTGACAGAAAATTAGCTGAAGATACAGCTAGAACAAGCGACGAGGGAGCACTTGGAGGAAGTCCAGGCACTTGACAGGAACCTGGATGATCTGGGAAAGACTCGTGACATCTGAGCACTAGGGCTGGAAAGTACCGTTGAGGATTGTGACAATTGACAATGAGAAAAATACACTGAATGAAAGACTTGAAGACACTATCAAACTTCTACATTAAAAAGTCGGTAGAAATGGCACAGAAAGAAGCAGCTAAACAAACCGAAGATGCATGATGCATTGTGAAATGGGAAAGGTTTTTTTTTGCGGAGTAAAAAGAACTGGAGAAGACCTGGACAGAGATGAAGATGGACAGTGAAATTTCAAGCTTGAGATTGCAGCTTGAAAATGCTCATAAATCATTTGATGGCTGAAGGTCATTCGGAAGTTGACTGTGATTCACCAATGTGAGAGACCAATAACTATTTTTTAAGGTAACCAGTCAGCCATCAAAATTGCATCCAACCTTCAGAACAAGCGACGGAAACACATTGACAATTAAATTGCTGTCACATAAAAGAGTACATGATTGATGGAACTGTAACCTTGTGCTGTGTGTCAAATATAGGATAGCTGATATTTTCACAGAGGCTCGTAATAGGCCCATCTTTGAAAGGCTGTGAAAACAAATGAGATTAGACTAACTTTAATCTAGAGGATTGTATGAATCCCATATGTTTTTTTAAGGTCAATTTGAGGGAGGGTATTGAGAACAAATTGAAAGAACAAATTGTGACTTAATATAAACTTTGAGTTTCTTTTTATGTACATTTGCTAGTTGGTGCAAAAAAATTTTTTAAGCGAAAAGAAATATGATGTAAAGCACCAATAGACAGTTTAGAAGCATATGTACGTACAGTGGGACCTCTTTGTATTGAACGTCAGCATCTATGGAACACATTCTGTTGTCCCAGTTCTTATTTATCTGCATTTAAAGACCACATCCATTGAATGTTTGCATGTAGGCCTACTGAAATGTTTTGTCAGTCCCCTGAGAGGCGATGCATAGAGGTTCCACTGTAATTCTTAGTAGCATGTTGTTTAAAGTGTTTATTTTATAATGTTTACAGAAAGAATTAGAAATGTTTGTAACTTACAAATTATTTGCAAGTAGTTTATAAAGAGTATTCAGTTTTTTTTACTTTCAATTAATTTTTTTTTTTTTGTGTTTGAATTGCTTGAATTCAACTGTTATGTTACGTATTAAATTTCTCATAGAACAGTAAAAGTGCCATCTTAACTTGAGATTGTTGAAAACCAGTAATTCTACATGACGTCCTAGTTTATACTTTCTTAATGTTATTTTCTAGCATGCCTTTTTTACGACAGCACCATTTTGAAATTCGCATCTCTGTTTCACCTGGCCAGCTTTTTTTAAATTAATTTTATATAACGTTGGTTGGTAAAAATAAACAGTTACCTGGCAGTGAAGCTGTAGCAGTTTCATAGTACTGTGTTATACCTTAACTTCCAAAAATAATTGTGGAATAGAAAGTGTGGTGAAAAGATTAGTACATACATAGTCCAATTGTGCACGTTGACGTGTGGGTTTGACTTCTAAATCATGTGTACATTTGGGAGATGTCATTTATTAATTGGCTGCGTCGACATTGAGAAAATTACTGTTGTCTTAAAGGGTTTGTTGTGCAGGTTCTCTAGTAAGTTATTGTCCAGTAACTCAAATAATCACTGGTGTGGATGTTAGCAAAGTAGCCTACAGTAGCTCGTATGACATGAAGCTGCAAGTGTTCGATGTCGTACTGTTCTGTCTCACGTTATGTTAAATATCTGCATTAAGAAAGTAGATTTGACACAATGTAATTTGTTTTTGAGTCTTTACATCACTAACACTGTCCAGTTGTGTATGAAAGACCAGAACTGAAGTTAATAGTAGGTACTTTACCATTCTGATTTGAGAGTGTGTGAAAGTATGAATTTGGCTTTAATATTCACCACTCTTAATGGTAATGTGCATACCTATCCTATGTATAGTTCTTGATTATAAATTTTCATAATTAACATCATGCCTGCCATTATAGGGACCCATTGTACTTGGTGTGTGATTATTGATGTGCCAACTCATTTATTGCCACTTGATCACTGTAGTTATACAAAATGTTGGTGGAGTAACATAGTATGTAACTACACACTGTATTTTTAATTAAGGTCTCAAGTTGCAGATGAATTTACATATACATTGTGTGAGATTGCAAGTTTAATGAAGTAGTGTTGTGAATTCTTTCTTAATGGAAGTATTATATAATTGGGGTAAAACGATAAACATTTTGGATAAAATTCAATGGTAATTTTTGTGAAATGGTAGAATGTTTGTCTTGTAAGGTATTTGACATGTAAACAATTGTGTTGTTATTGTATGGAGTACTGATTTATTTTAGGGTTAGGGAAGTATGTGTTGTAATGAAACAAAAATGTTCTGCTTCAAAAAATATCAAAGTGCTTTTATAAAACATATGTTAAAATGACTGAGAACAACAACCACCACCTTTGTTTATTCTCTTACATAGTTAGTAGTATAAAAATTTTCTTATAAATACACACTTTAAAGAAAATAAAATTGATGGAATATGTGACATGCCGAACAGGGATTGAATTAAATGTAATTATGCTGGGTGGTGAGCAGTTCTGGCGAAGAAAATGTGAGAGGGCATTAGATTAGTATGGCAGGGAATTTTAAAATTGAGGAACAACATAGGCATGGCGTATGATAGAAATTAATCAGAGGTAAAAGACAAATAGTTACCATCAGGTCACCTGGCTAGCAGGGTGGTGATGAAACTACGCAATGTCTCAGGATTGTGTGCCCACACTGGAGCTACACTGAAAATTACCTGGTTCGGGAGCTGTTTAGTCTCTCCCACATTATGGGCTGCACTACACACCATATTACACAGAACCATGAACACACACTGCGAGATGATGAAATAAATAATTACATATGCAGTGTCTGAAGTTTACTTACAACAATAACACAAAAGACTGGGGCTAATCACTGTGGGTATGGTATTTTGATCCTTCCAACTGGGTTAGGCGCACAGAAAATGACACATGGTCGACGCACACAATTTGCAGTAGAAGTTATGGTGCATAATAGTTGGCAGGGGCTGGGCAGTCTCGGAGCCAAATAAAATTAAAACTTTCATAAATCATGTATAATTTATTGTGGCTAAGTGATCGTGGCAAGAAGTCTACTTATTCCCATGCGGGAAACACATTCTGTGGTAAATACACTATATACGGTACATACGTGCCAAAGGTGAAAAATAAACTCTATATGACTAATATAACAAGAATAATTAAATAAACTGTATTATACAGTATAAGTCTTAAGTTATTGAGAATTATATTCGTGGTGCGTTCAGTATATAACAGAGTACAGTTACAATCGTACTACTTGACTGCATGCCTCAATCACTGTTCTATTATGTGGGACCTAGGAGTGCGTAGACAAAAGGTGTGGCTGACTATCTAGGCAGGGAGACGTACAAGGGCATTCTTTGTCACTACAGTATTTGAATTTCTAAATTTTTACATCCACATTAAGTGTACGCTCCCATTTTCTAACACTATATGCAAATATATTTGCAGCTTTCTGTATGGTTGAAATTGCACAAAATTATTTTTCATGTTAACTTCAACCACACAAAGCTTTAGAAACATACATTCAAGCTTTATACAATATGCTACTTTTTGTAAGGTGGTGACGTGGCAGTTGTTGAGAAGCTTTGTCGAGTAGTGTCGTGGCACAAAATCACACGTCCGCTCGGCATATAGATGAGCTTACTTTGAAGTGTTGATAAGATGTCTTGTTCAGCCAAACATAAAATGTTTATTATTTCACGCATGCTAGTGAGTTCAGCAGCAAAATTAAAATTGGTAACGGCTGTAGTCTACTTGGTTTGATCAAAATCTGCACCAAACATTGCTGGCTGTATTTTCATATTTTAAAACAGAATTATGTAGCAAGGGTTAGTTACGAATGTGCTCTGCAGCCGTAACAAAATATACTATATATTTCTTTGGTACAGTCACGTGTAACATCGGTTAACAGAGAAATGTATATTAATGGAATGCCAGTTCGTACTTTAAACAACTCTGCTGACATTATTGATTTACACCATGTACAATATTACATTATTAGATATGTTGGGGGAAAACACTCTTAGGCTACTAATTACAAGTGCAGTACTTGCAGGACAATACACTTCTAGACAGAAAACACACACACTTAGTGAGATGCACATATTTCTTCCATGGAAGCACAGTTGCAATGTTTTGCTGGCTAGGTCTGCAAGAGTTCCTGTACTTGCCTCCTGACGAAACCAGCGAAACATCATGACCATGCTTCCACAGAAGAAGTGTGCGCGTCTCACTATATGTGTGTTTTCTGTCTAGATGTACTGTACTGCAAGGACTTATACTTTGTACATTTTGTTAAAAATGTAATGTGTATTATATTAGCAGATAAATAATTTCAGCAGCAACTGGCAATGTTTCAACACAGTACTAGCATGAATGGCAACAAAAATTGTCTGTATAGCATATTATTGTTATATCCAAATAATTGTACATGTATTATGGAGGGAAGGTACACTATAAAGTTGTTGTTATAAACCATACTCTTTATAACAAACTTTCACTGTAATTTTTTTTTAAAGACTGCCAAATTTAACACTGTTCTTCAAAGTTTAAAAAAAGTGTACAACAGTGTACGTAAAAATCAATTTAAAAAAATACAAATAATGCCTACCCACTTATGGTTCTTTTGCCTCCAGTTTTTGTAAATTGATGCTCATAATGAATAAATTGAAAAAATTAAAGATTAGTATGTAGTTATATGACAATTTGTCCAGGTGAACTGTTTTTGGTACCCTTTTATAAGAATGAAGCTTTGTGTAATCTAAAACTGTACATTGTAAATATGTGAATAATACTAAGTAACTGTACATAAATTACTGTGTTGTGTGTTTATGTGCCTGTTCATATATTGTGTACAGCCATGTAGCATATGTTCTATATGTATATATTTTGGTAAAGGATATATATTTTCCCAGAAAGTGAATAAAGATGTACCCCACACTATTTACTGGACTAATAATTTTCCCCAGGCTGTTTAGAAGTTCCTAGTGGTTTATGAAATAGATATTTTGAGATGTATTTTATTACTTATTTTTAAATTTTATTTTTTCATCTAAATTGTAAAACTACTTACAATTAATTCTGTGTGAAGGCCATCATTTGTAGGTAAAGTTAACTCAATTTGATGAAATTGAAATACAGTACAGTTTTCTTTAACAGAGACAAAAGGGCTTGATAAAAGAAAATATTCATCATAATTCAGAGATGGGTGAAGCATCTGGAAAGTACATGCTCTGGAGAACGGAGAAAGTCGTTGGCGGCACAGCAGGAGAGATGTTCAGCATGTGTCCATGTAAGGAACTCTCTGTCGCTGCTTTGACTTTCATATAAAGTGATGACAGCTCCATTTCTTCGTAGATCTTCTGCACCTTCAGTACATTCTCTGCATCTTTGAAGCCATAGCAGCTCTGAGGAGGGGAAAATATCGATTGCTTTAATGGGAACATACATAACATAAGCAAGCGGGTACAGTAGAATCCTGATTTTACTAGGCCTCACAGTGCCAGAGAACGTCCTTGTAAAAGCATTTCTAAAATCATTTTCGAGATAGTGTTACGTGGCTAAACCCTAAAAAATTGAATAGAATTAGCATTTTTTATGTCAAGTCACCTTTAATTGTCTTTGATCATAGCAGTAAAATGTTTTGAAATGAAATACAGTATTAAAATTTTTTTGGAATTTATAGGCCATGGCCCCATGGGCATGTATGAGCCACAACAAACATTTTTGATAAAAATTCCAAGAAAACATTTTTAAGTATAGACCCCAATGAATGTTTATATTTTTGTAAATACTGCCAGACTTCCGAGTGCTAGGATGCAGTCCAGGTAGCATTGCATCAGCAAAGTACATCAGACTTATTAGTTTACCATTGAGTCAGCCACGCAGCCTTGTCTCGGCTGTTGAAATGAACGACAACTGTGTGCGCCAGCCTATCTCAGCCGCTAAACAGTGCAACCTGTCAGCATACGACGATCACCTTGTGCACTCTGTCAACGTGTTTTCCACCCGTGTATAGTCACCGTAACTTAGGTGTCACCCAATCCCTTCCTGCTCTTGTAAAACTTTCCGTTTGCCGCGTTCTAAGAAAATGCCTTCAGTGATGATGAGAGTTTTGAGTTATCTCGTGGTGAAATTAAAGTACTTGTTTTAATGTGTGAGTTTAAAAGTTGGAAATTGAAATAGTGTTAATTTTTGTGTACCAGACTGTCTTGAGAAAACATTTTGTATGTTGGGAGCCACTCAACACAGGTTGATGACAGGCAGAGTAAGTGGAGAGAGGGTGTTTTGACTAAATACAGTATATCCTGCAACTTGACCGGGGCTTGAGTCTACACAAGAAAATATAGAATTGTTAAAATATTTTCAACGTAAATACTGTCTTAATTCAATAAAAAAAATTTATTTATCAATTTATCCTATCTGAATTACTCAGACAGGGCAATTCATTCACTAGTGTTTCAACTCAGCTCAATCAGCTGCTAGTTTGCAAAGGATCTATGTTACTCTCTTTATGTACCATATCCCATGCTTTAGGCCTAAAAACATTGATATCATCTACATACAGTACTCTATTGTACACACTTCCTTCAAAACAGT
>PNEQ01043709.1:13663-25964 GCA_003012365.1 Medauroidea extradentata
AATCAAAGTAGGCTTCCTGAATCTATGAATCAAAGTAGGCTTCCTGAATCTATGAATCAAAGTAGGCTTCCTGAATCTATGAATCAAAGTAGGCTTCCTGAATCTATGAATCAAAGTAGGCTTCCTGAATCTATGAATCAAAGTAGGCTTCCTGAATCTATGAATCAAAGTAGGCTTCCTGAATCTATGAATCAAAGTAAGGACAAAAACATTTTTAAATGGACTACTGTGATGTTCGTCAGTATCCAACCACAAACAGCAAAAGTATGAAGGTGCCTGCACACTTAAGCGCAGCAGCAGGAAGAGCCCGCAAACTTGGGCTCGGTAGCGCACGCTGCACCCCGCCGCTCTTTGCCCAAGTGTGCGGGAATCCATTTATTTGCATGTAACTGAACTATGCGGAAAAAGCCGCGCCGAAGTGTGCGGGAACCTAGGGCGCAGTTCACCTCGGTTTTCAATGTATTTTATTATTTTTATATTTGTACCAGATCTTTTTTATCGCATTTTTGACATAAATTGTGATTATATCTTTCTCTAAGGAAATTTGTGTATCTCTAATAGTTTTTGCGTAATGAGTAGTAAACGTCAAAATTTGCACTTTATGGTTTTATGTACGCCACTAAAACCAACTGACATACCAAACTGAAAAAATTCAGTGTATAACAAAGTTGTAGGCTATGATTTGAAACATATAAAAACCAAAAAATAATAAATGTTTGTATTTTTAAAAAATTGTTGAAAATTTTTAAATTTTCATTTTAAAATCCAGTATTTTTAATTAAATGCAAGAATATTTAGTTTTTTGCTTTTATATACATACGTCAAATCATAGCCTACAACATTGTTATACACACTGAATTTTTTCAGTTTGGTATGTCAGTTGGTTTTAGTGGCATACATACAAAACCATAAAGTGCAAATTTTGACATTAACGACTCATTACGCAAAAACTATGAGAAGTACACAAATTTCCTAAGAGGAAGATTTAATCACAATTTATGCCTAAAATACGAAAAAAAAAAAAAAAGTTACAAATATAAAAATAAACAAAGATATTGAAAACTGAGGTGAATCGTGCCCTTAAGAACCTCTCAGTTTCCCATCTGCTTCAACACGCTGGCACAATTTTAGTTACACTCTAGGGTTGACAGCACCCCGTTCATTCCTAGCAAGTGTAGCATGAATGGCCCCAGCTGTCTACCGAATCTGTCAGACCAGCTTAAACCAAGGTCGAAGCAAACAATAATCGTACAACCTACATCAATTTCAGGAGCGAACACAAACCTGTTGTAGGTAACAATAACTGAATGAGCAGTACTGAACGGACTGTTGATACACTAATTCAATATAAAAAAATGTAATTACAATATCAATTCTTTGAAACAATCACATTTTTTTTTGCAAATACTATTGTGGTAACACATCTGCCAGCCTCATATAATTTCCAGACACAGCTGCGCAACCTCTGATGGAAAAACGTTATCTCAAAACTCATCGTAGCTGAGCGTAAAACCACAGAACGCATTCCTGGCGGGCTGCATGGCCAAACCGGACAAGGCCACCAAGGTGATGACCTTGCCTACACCCCTAACGTAATGCTAACCCAACCGGAAACACGTAGTCTCGGTCACGAAAGTACAGTACAAAGTTAAGTAGTTCAGAGTCGTGCACACAAAAATGTCTGTTTCTTACTCAAAGCTCAGAGTACTACACAAAACAAGCATTACACGATACTGTACAGTAAGTTCAGAACACACAAACATCATTCTGACATCTAATAACAGGAAACAGTTCATCTCAGTACGGTATTACTTGCATAATAAAGTACTAGCAGATTACAGTGCTGAAACATTATCACTTTGTCACAACTCTCTTTCTGCAGTGTAGTTAATAACATGATCTTTAAAACAGAATCGTATAATACCGACGTCATGATCGGTCATCATGGCACATCTCAAGAGTACGCAAATTGAACTGAGAATACCTGCTCAGCCATAAGCGGCAAACCACGACAGGGGAGGCAGCACAAACCTTTGGGGGGAAAAACTGAATACAGGCAGACAAGAAGCCAAAGAAATAACATCTACCTATATCAATGGTAAAAAGAAACACTGTACTGTATTCACTCGCATAATGGTCGTGCACCATTATCTTTAGAGGCTTAAACCAGTATTTTATAAAACACAATACAGTAAAACTCTATTACGTAAAATATTTTCCAAAGGACCAGGTTTTTGCAATCGCTTTAGGCAAGAAAATGTATTGGCCAGAAGGGTGCAAATGTGGAATCTAGAAAAGAATTTAGTACCCAACATTCCCTGGAAAATGCAACCGTTGCAAACGTCCATCGATCGGAAGCGTACCTAGAACCAGCATGCACACATAGATCCTCCGTATTTCATGCCTACAAAACGTGATGACTGAACCAATCATCTAGGTATGTCCTCACGGCGCGTGGGCCTAGATCCTCTGGAGTCCCTACATGACCTCGCCAGTCACACTCGATGGTCGATGATGCGCTGCTGATAATGTAGCAGCGTCTTGAGAGTTGTGATGCTTTAAGTGTGAATAAGATAACAGTATTTTGTTTTATATGCTACTTACGTGGGAAATAATAACATATTGTACATTTAGTGGACTGTAAAATGTAAACATCTTGTGCAGGATGGTTTTAAACGAGTTTCACTTGGTAACAAACATTAATGGATTAACAAGATTTTGTAGTCTTTTATTTTTGCTATGTTTACGATGCACCCGAAAAATCTTTTTCTTTATTTTTGGAGACATTGTCACACGGTTATTGAATAAATATGGGAATAAAAAGTGTATATTTATAAGTTCTATTTTACACAAAAAAATCTTAAAAGTTAATTTTTTTTCAAACTCCTCATAATGGCAGCCCCTAATTACGTAGGTAGTTGGCCGTCACGTGGCCATATTTAAACAAGAGATGAACTAACAAAATTATGTAGATAGTTGGCCATTGAGTGGCCATATTTAAACAAAAGATGAAATGTGTTGGTTCTCTAGTTTAAGTACATACCTAATATTTGCGTGTATAGTAGAACTTAATATTCTAATATTCCCACTTACAATGTTTTCTTGGTTATAAGGTTACTTTCATTTAGTTCCTATAACTGTTTTGTTATAGGAAATTACCCTCTTACAATGTTTTTCCATTTACAAAGTATACTATTTTTTGTGGGTCTTTTCAGAAACATTAAGTATCCTTGTGTAAATGACATGTCAGTATGTACGTATAGCAGTGATCAGTACCTCAAACAGTGATCTCTGAGCATCATCTGCACGCTCCAGCGCAGAAACGGCCAACCACGTGCACTTCCCTTCACTGATGTCACAGTGATTGTATCCGCCTCTTTCTGCTGGCGCCCCAAAGCTGTCAAGGTAGTCTTTCTGGAATGAAACAAACATAGCTTAAGTAAAACTGTACTATGCAAACCAGCCTGTGGTTTGGGTCAGCTTAGTAAAACACCTCCATCTTCCTTTGTCCTCCCACCATTCTTCCTCTTTTACTGTCTTCCAGTCAGCTCCTCTTCTTTTATACTCCCTCCTTCATCTATTCTTCCTATCTATTCCTCCGTCTTCCCATTGGTCTTCCACTACACCTTATTTTAAGCATCTTCCTCGGTATCCTCTCAAAGGTTTTCAATTCTATTAACAAGCTTACACCATCTCATTTGTAATGTCTTTGAATGTTTCTTGCAATGGGACAGACAGGGTGGCCACTGTGTTATTAAAACAAAATTCCAGTTTTTTTTTTTTTTAAGATTTTCCATGTTTTATAAAGGCCTCTAAAAAACTTTATTTTAAATAATTTCCAATTTTTTTTTATATACAGTATGTTGTTTTGTAACACCAAGAATTATCACTAATTAATTAAGAAACTATTAAAACATTTTGAATTTTCTTGACGTATCCATGATTTATAAATGTTTTTTTAAATAAAAAGCACAAATATATTCTTGAAGGTTTTTTTTTTTTCACACATCAATTATTTATAATTTTTTATTTCGTCAATGAGGGCTGCCTGTTTTAAGGCAACATTCATTGTCTTAGCCTTTTTTTGCCTCCAGTTCCCTTGTTCTTTGACGAAATTTTGATTTTAAATGGTTTAAAAAGGCACTTCTGTCCACTGTATCCAACTTGAAACTTTTTGTGCAGATCTTGCACTTTGCACTGCCTCTGTCTTTCGAGTCTTCAGTGGCCCACGGAAACTCCACCTCGTAATGACATATACATGTTGTTGACACTACGCACAATCCAAAAAACTGCAAGACGAAACTTTTTAAATTTTGCATTTCTCAAAACAGACATGCACATCGCCATCTTCTAACGGCCCATACAAGAGCAATGCTGATTGCCTTACAACCAGTTTACAACTGTGCGACACACCAATAACGAAACAGCAACTCAACAGGCGTAGAATCTTGATTGGTTCCTACAGAACAATCACTGCAACCAACTGCTGAATTAAAACCCAAAACTAATTTTACGAGTGTAACCATATATTTGTAGAGCGGAATGTGTTTATGACAGTATACCTACATAAAACATTTTTCACTATTAATACAAAAGTCTACATAACAGCCAATTTTTTTTTAATTTCTCGTAAAATCTTAAAAAACACTTGCACTATCAATAAATTAACGGCTGAATAATAAAGACTGCCCCATTTTCTAGTAATGTGAGTCATTCCCCGCATGTTATGCACACTAAAAAAACATTTTCCCTGCATACTGGTAAAATTCCAGACTTTTTCCATATTTTTCCCAGGCCCTTTCCAATTTCATAATTTTTTAAGGGTTGGTGCATCCTGGCCAGAATAACGTACTGTGCTATTGTGGACAGATGGCATTGCAATATTATGTCATCCCAGAAATCTTAGCAGAAGTCTAAGAAAAATCACAGGAGGGGGGGGGGGAGTGAGAAAGAAAAAAGAGAGAGAGAGAGAGAGGGAAAAAAGCCTAGTTTGGCTGTAGTCAACACACCCATATACCGAAACAACAGAACATGAAAGATACCATAAAGAATTAGTCGACAACAAATAAAGGAAAATAAAATAAATATAAAAACAAAAGTCTAAATAAAAAACAAAATAATCTGTAAAACTCGGGACACCACAATTAAGACAGCACAGACGATACTGGGACGAAGACAATGTTGGACACAAGACAGGATAACAACGACGATGTCACAAACAAAAGACTAGATGACACAATGATGAATACACGAAAGGACATAGTAGATTTCTAAAGGTTGACTTTTCACTTTCACTTCGCCTGACGACGGGAGCAGATGTCAGCTCCCAAAAAGTCGTCACTGTCCTGTCTTGTGTCCAACGTTGTCTTTGTCCCAGTATCGTCTGTGCTGTCTTAATTGTGTTTCACAGACTACTTTCTTTTGTATTTCAACTTTTATTTATATGTTTATTTATTTTCCTTTATTTGTTGTTGACTAATTCTTTATGGGATCGTTCATGTTCTGTTGTTTGGTTGATAGGTGTGTTGACCACAGCCAAACTAGACTTGTTTTCTCTCTTTTTTTTGTGGTTTTTCTTAGTTTTATTTGAAGATTTCTGGGACAACATAACGTTGCAATGGCGTATGTCCACAATAGTCATCAATTTGTGCTTCCTCTATCATCTCTGAGATTCTTTGGAACCAAACCCTTTCTCGTACACTTCATTCCTTAACTTGTCTCATTTCAAGTCAACGATCATACTCCTAGCGGACTTCATACCTATTGCCTCCATTTCACTTCCTGTTTTCGCGTCCAAAACCCATAATTCCGCACTACTGGCACTTCAGTGGTGCTTGCCTCTTCCAGATCAGGTCAATTACACATCTATAGACAGAATCATCTTGCTGTTCTCTCCTTACTATTTTCTTGGTTAATTAGCATGTCTTTCAAATTATACCAATAAATGGGAGAAAAGTGGTGAAATGTGTTTTTGTCGAATCCTGTATACTTGCTCGAACTCTATGGTCTGTCATTGAAATTTTCACTTACATAAGACACTCGTATAAATTACTCTTGATTTTTTTTAAACTGAAGCCATAAATGGGTGTAAAGAAATAAAATGTGCTTTAGTCAAATTCTAGATATCTATCAATCTTTTGAGTTATCAAGTATTTTATTTTTAGTTATGTTTATGTATCTTAAAAATTCAATCAATTTAAAGAGTTTTTTTTAAAATTCCTAATAATGGATTAAAAGTGATGAAATATACATGTATAGTTTAGAACACTTAGGGCTATCATCATGATTTTCATTTGAATGACTAACTAAATCCAGTGAGTTGTTAATAAGCTGCTTGCTTCATAATGATATGTACTTACATAGGTAAATACATACATAAATGCAATTTCAAAACTTTTGAAATTCACAACATTCAAGTAATTTTTTTTGTTAAAAACTTTTTTTCAAAATCTTTTAAACATGAATGACTACTGTAATAAATGCTGTATAATTTTTCCCATGCAAATATCTGAAAATAAATTTCAGGGTTTTTAAATTTTTAAATAGACAAAATAGAAAGTAACATGTGTTTTCCTTTGCTACATGTCTCACAAATCTGCTTCATAAGGTTGCCTTTACTGTAATTTACTATGACCATTTAAAAAAATAGCAAATATCTTTTAGCAATCCTATTATCTTCCTCTCTTTGCTCCTAAAATATAAGGATTACCGGTATTACACTGTCTATATAATTTTAGAATGCATTCCATGTAAGTTTTGATACAATAACAAAAACGAACAGATATAACAACAGCAACATCAAAAATAATAATACTGGAATATATAGTAATGTCAATATTAAGATACAATACATAGTTTTTTTTCACATTTGTGATTTGACAATATTTAAAACTAAGTGCAGTAACATGATGCACAGTTCTGTGTTATAGCGTATTCCAATGACTGAACTCGGTGCGCACTGGGCGAGTGCCGCGCATTCCAGACTCCACCGCACTCGCCGAGTGCAATCATTTTCACGTTCCAGTGGTGACTTGCACTCGCTGGGTGCGCACCGCGGGCAAGTTTTATTGCACTGGCCCTAGAGACAGTGCGGTTGTCCGAGTGCAAGTATGGCGACGACCTGTGACATGTAAACAATATGTAAATTATTATAGTGTTATTTCTGTAATCAATTGACACTCTGGCATTTTAATAATATAATACGATCAATAAATAGCGAAAATACATTTGTTGTCTTGATAATATTGTTTGTAATTACATTGACGATAAGGTTAGTAACGACGAGTAGTTCGTGAGTACTTAACTACTTTTAGTTCTTGGCCAAAAAAAGAAAAACTTGTGAAAGATAACTTCGCAAACATTGCAGACCTGCATTTCCACTTTTTAATAAACTCTGGGTATAAAAAATGTTATGTTGTAAATCACTTGTTGTCACAAATGTTTTGCACTGGAAGTGCGGCATGTTCCAGTTATTAGGGCATAAACAATATGAACTTTGCGCAGGCAATCACGTAACAGCCGCACCTTTCAGTGCGCACTCAGTGTAGTCCATTGGAACACGCTATTAGTGTTTTGCAAAATAATGCACCATTCACAAAAATATTTTGCTTGATTCTGGCATATTTTCATAACAAAATTTGGTGGTAATTTGGGAGCAAAATCTGAAAACACTTGAGTGTTATCGCTACCAAAAATATTAGATACAAATTATATTTGTGACAAAACAATGAAGGGATACCTTGATATGAGAATTATTCTAATTTAAAAAATTAAAAATATTTTCAAAATCACTGTCAAACTGCTAGGCATGGCCTTGACACAATATGTACGAAGATAGTTGAAATGCCTCAGGAGAATTACCTATTTCAAAGTATGCTTGTGTAAGACAATGGTAAAAGTTATAATTGCACAGTACCTGCATTTGGAAGAACATGCCTAGCTTGACAAGGATGGTTTCTGTTTTGGCCAGCACCGCTGGGTCTTCAATCCCTGCCTGAAACAAAACACAGTCGCAGGACTCATACTTGACCATAACACGGTGGTCCCACGACCACGGAGGTCTTGTTAGATACTGGGCCTTGGAGCATTGGAAAAGTATTGGTATTGGGAGTTTTGCTCCCGTACCTGGTTTTCCAAACACTCTTGAGATAAGTAAGGTTCGGGTTATACAGTTTGTAATCTTGCTCTCTCTCTCTGCTGTTACAGTACAACACCACCATTAGTCAGCTCCGAGGTACTTGTCATAGGCAACCCCACACGCCCAGACACTGATCTACAGTTTGTCCCTTGTAAAAGTCTATACTGTACACACTTGGTTACTTTAGCATTTGACTTTATGCTTTTGTTACTTTAAGTATTTCACCAATACACAACTGAAACGCCAAGTTAAAGTGACAACACTTTGAAAAATATGCAAATATTTTTTAAACAGAAAATTTGTGGTATTTATTAGTACATATTTGCTATAGAACGTACCTATATTACGTGAATAATCTGAAAAGGAAAAAAAAATTATTACGTAAGCATTTACTGCATTTTAAAATTTAAAGAAAATTAAAAGCATCACCATGTATTGACATAGTCTATAGTTCACTTACGAATACCTCAATAAAGCTTTTACAAGGTACCGTATTTCAGAATACATTTAAGACACACGTGTTTTCTTTGTCATGAAATCCCTACAGAGCATGATAAAATATTATTTACAAATTAATACTTTTAGTAATAACAAACATACCAACTGGTTTCTGTAATCTGCCATCTTGACTTAAACATTAGGTCTTCATTTTATCGAAAACGTAAAGTCAAGACCGCTTGACTTAATCTTCGCTGATTCGATTGTGTTTAACTCCATTAAGAATCTATGCATTCAAAGCTGTGTCAAAAGTCAAAGTCTAATGCTAAAGTTTTCAATTGTGTGACTGTCTAAATGCGCTTTCTGAGAGTTCTAAAGGCATGGCACACAACTTGAGGAGGCAATGACAAATTTTTGCTGCAAAGATATATAAGCGTATAAATTTAATCCTGAGCACTTTTTATTTTAATCATTAAAATGTTTTGGAGTTGCAAGAAAACTGGTTCGTCTGTGTTCAGGACAATATTTTGAGAATGTGGAATTTGATCAGAAAGTAGATTAAATTTGACTTTGGTTGAAGGTTTGCAGCAGTTGAAGGTATCATGCAAGAAGCAGACTGAAGTCATTGCAATTAGCACATAAACAAGTAAAAATACTTAATGTACGTGGTTCGGGATAAAGTGAACATTTCTGAAACACTAGTTATTTTTTTTTTGTTTCAGATTTTTCTTGCCACTTTTTAATAAAAAATATCATCCTGACGAACAACTAAAATGTAAATATTGTACTGTACTCAAAATTTAACATCTTAAATTACAATAAACACTATTTCTTAATTATAATTCTATACAAGATAGTCTTCAAAATTGCATACTTTACCGGAAACCACTTACGGTATATTGTAAACGTCTGGCTGTGTAACTACACACTTATATTTATGGATAAGCAAAGTCTTTTTATTTATTTATTTTTTTTAACTGTAAGAAGATTACTGACAGTTGCAAATGAAGACAATAAGATCTAAAATTACAGTACTACTTGATATTGTAAAACTTTTTCTGTGAAGTATACACTCACTCTGCACTGAAATCTTGGGAAAAACCAAACCACAGATGAAGGCAAATATGCCACTGAAATACATAAAATGGCACCACAACAAAATACATTACACAAAAAAAATTCTTTCAGTCATTCTCAGTATTTACAGGCATCTATTTAATAAATTTTCTAAACATCAATAACAAAGGTAACAACTCCGCAAATAAAGACATTTTGAACTGACATTCTATTACGCATTATTAAACAAATTGTTTTAAGTACAGTAGTACGTAACCAGTTTTATTGGTCTGTACAAACAGAACAAGAGGGTTGGAGCATGTATTTTCCTCTCATGGTCTGCTTGCACATCTGCCTCATAGAGACAATACACATTCCACACTCACCATGTGCATCGCAATCAGGAATGGTACACAGAAGTACCCGTAACCTGCTTTGTGTGTAGCCATCAAGTCGTAATGTTGCCTGGTGAACAGGCTGAAGACTGGTCGCCCTCCCATGTTGGTGGACAGTAAGTCAAGGTGCTTCCCAAAGTTAACGTTCTCTGTCGCCTGAAACAAACATATTGTGACAATGGTTTCAAGTCTGCATCAAACAAAACTGCCACCACGCCTGGAGGTCCGAGAGGGTTGTTTGGAGAATGGTGAAGTGGAATTAAATGATTGCAGTGCTGTAGTTGTGGTTATGTTGATCTCTGGGCGCCACCTAGCGTTGTGCCCGGCTAGGACGGTGGTGGTGGTGATTCAGGGTCCCGTATTGTTTGGCTGGCGTTTCTCTCCTCCCTGCGGAAATGTTGGCTGGTTGGTCAGGTTATGGGAGCACACGGAGAAAACTAGCTCTCTCACCACGTGGACTATTCGGGCTGTCCACATACGGTCCCTTGCCCTAGGACCGTAATTTGGTCAGCTCC
Organism: Medauroidea extradentata; assembly: GCA_003012365.1. NCBI lineage: Eukaryota > Metazoa > Arthropoda > Insecta > Phasmatodea > Phasmatidae > Medauroidea > Medauroidea extradentata. Next base: position 24,205 of record PNEQ01043709.1, read on the forward strand.
TAAATCCCTAGTGAAATGACTGTACACAATACACTTACTTACTTGGTGGCAAGTTGATTTATTAATACTGAAGTACAAATACTTGGTGATGGACTTGCAATACACACACGTGGTCACGGCACTCTTATATTTATGTTGCTTAAACTGTTGAACTGACGTGGCATGTACACCTAAATATTACATTAGCACAATACAAAGGTGGTTGTTAGCTGTGGGCTAGTTGACTAAAAAACTTCCAGAGTCGGCCGGTACCGAGACAGTGTCTCCCGGTACGAACACGCAGGCGTGGAGATAAAGTAGAAGGATATTGGCATTAAGCACACAAATCAAAAACACTGGTCAACTGAGAGGATAAAACTAAGCCTTGAATAAAATAAACGTGAACAGAACTATGAATTTCAGTAACTTGCAAAAGTTGAATTCCTCTCCGGGATGTACGTCGATGATGAACTGGGGCGAGACAATGGCCCCGGGTGCGTACCAAGATGTTATTTGTCCCATTATTCGATGTGAAATGAAGGTGATGTGATACACACGAAAACCCTTTGCATGGATGAGTGTTAAATAATTATAGATAGTGATTAGAACATACTTATACTTTAACACATGTGTAGAACAAATAAACATATTTAAATAAAACACTCTTAAACATAATTACGTGACCATGTAACTTAAAATTAACATAATGCTCTTTCTTATACTATAGCGTGACCATTGTCGTTATTGATTACATAACAGAGTTCTTAAATTAATTTTCAATTGCTAAAAAAATACATGCTTGAGTCTTTGCATGTCCGTGGTGGTTATGTTGGTGCTGGGTGAGTGGTGTGACGTCACATGCGTGGCGGTAATTTGAAAGCTGGTTTGTTTACGTTGCACAGCCTATCATTGCCCTTGAACTACACTGAATTTAAACATTACACTTGAAGACTAACGCTGTGGGAATTGCACTGAAACACTTGAAACTAAGCACTATGGTGACTTGAGGTGAGGTAGGTGGAGGGTGACACACAACAGAGAGAAACGACTTAGGAGAGGGCCGGTAGCTGACGTCAAGCCGGCCTTACTTCCCAGACCATGGGGCTGGGACGACGACAAAACTAACTGTTCCATGTGGGAAACAGAATTATTACACAGTCACTGGGACTAGTTAATATTATGCATATATATCTTGAAGCAAAAACTTCTTACATGACGTAAAAACTTATCACACACGATAACATTTCATAAGTAATGTACTCGAAGATAAAATTTGTTAAAAATCAGGTAGCATACTGATTAAAACAGTGGATTAACATCCAACAACGATTTGATTTCTGATCTGGAATTTCAGACTTTTGTTTTCAAGGATAGTTCTTTAAGGCCATCCTAGGCAGTTTTTCCAATACTAATGCAAAAACTCCAAAACTTTTTCAACAGAATGCTTGGAAATAACTCGAGACTAAGAGCAATCGCACAATGCATAATAATGTGTAGGCTTTTTGCAAAATAATGCACTGTTTGTTTGCAAAAAAATACTTTGCTTGTTTCTGGCTTATTTTCATAACAAAGTTGATGATACTGTTACAAGTTTGAGAGCACACAAACTTTATATGTGGGCAATTCCCATGAGTTCTTTGGGATAGAGGTCTATAATTACAAATAAAAGAGTTAAATTAAGTACTGGATTTAATAGCTCACAAAGCTATGAAATACACAAAACAGTAATCAACTAGAACTCTCACAACACAATTAGTTATGCACACAATTACTCCTGTGTC
>PNEQ01043722.1:0-12510 GCA_003012365.1 Medauroidea extradentata
GGTGATCAAGTATCACAATAATTTGGGTGCAAGTACCCCATTGAGTAATTGTTGGGGATGGTCATCGGCAGTTTTTTGATTTGTTTATCTGTATGTCCTGTGTCAAGTGCCAGTTATGTGCAGAGGCACCAAATTTTGTAGAGACATCATACTGTGTGTATAAATTTAGTATGTGTACTATGCTTGTTGAAAGAGCAACATTTCAAGGTGGGCGGCATGTTGAGGCTGTTTGAGTGAAGACATGCTGTGGAGCACGACAGGGCAAGCACTGGCACCAGCTCAACCCCCCTTACCCCCGAGGCAAGGCACACCTATGGACAATGGCTTAGGAATGTGAAGGGAGACGAACAATGACCGTGAGGACACTGGCGGATGGGGGTTGGGACAGGCAGGTGGGCTGGTAGCAGGTTTGCTGGGCTGGACACGGCAGTCAGTCAGCATGAGGACTCGTGATCGGACGCTTGCAGTGAGATTGTTTGTTGGAGTGATGTATATATGCATGTAGTTCAAAATCAAAATAAACGCACGTCGGCGTAAACAACAGTATTAGCTTGGTTTCCTCCTGTTTCATACAGCCAAGAGTCATACACAGTGGGTACTCCGTCATGTTTACTCTGCATTCTTTAAGCGAAAAATTAAAGTATAGTATTTTGTGAATGCATCATACTAATACGTGAAATTTGTCCATGCTTCGATTTCAGTTACACGCTCGAAAAAAAAATTCAAAGTGTTAACCTTAAATTAAATAATATTTTACATGTTTGTTTTAATTGCACTATTATTTCACCAGTCACAAGCATTTGAGGTGTTACCGATTGTGGTAAGTTTAACATTAAATTATTTTGAAATGTTTTTTTTAATTCACAGTTTGACAGTGTTTACATTTATCAATTATAATGGTTGACGATCAGGATTTGAAAAGAAGCCAAATAATACATTCGAATTTGAATTTATGTCAAAACAAATAAACTACGAACTAAACGGTATAAATCCCAATATTTAAAAATACCAACAATTTTAAATGCGCTTGTAAAAAATTTGTAGAAGGCGTATCATGCAGACACGAGCAACATCTTGTTCTCTGGCGTACTTCCTTGTGTATCATGATCTCCTGGTACAACGTGTGAAGAACAGTGCCCTGTTTACAACAATGAGCTCGCCCTACCCTCCTCCTGTGAATTTCACACTTCCTCCCCTTCCTTTCAAGGTCACCACATCTACAGGCAGCATTTAGTAGAAACATCATACTATCCATTCTGCAAACATTAGACTGTTTTTTTTTTTTTCGTTTTGAAGCAGGCATACCACAAAATTGTCACCACTCCAATCCAACTGGGCTATTATCTCGCGCTTTACATTAAATCAACGAGTTACCGAAACATAGAAACTGCAAGCAATGATCACTACATTTAATAAGACTGATGTAACCGCACCAGAACAGTAACAGTTCCGAACCTAGCTAAAAACCTGACCCGCTAAGTGCCGCTGACGCATTTATTAAGATATATTTCGCTTATAAGTTGTGACAAAAAAGTGGTAAAAATGTCGTTTCCAGAAGTTTTTCACATAAAGAGAATGGCTTTATGAAATTGGGAGTAACTATGACAGAGCAACAAAAATAGTTAATGGTTTTGAATAGGAGATTATAACTGGCTCACATGCTCAAGCAAAATTTGTGACTCGTGGTCATCATAGCACAGAACTTATGAATAAATGAGTACTGATCGTCATGTGGCTGCTGTGTGTAATACATTAAAATACATTAATTTCATACATGCACAGACCAAACAATGTATCCTAAAGAAATCACTTAAATTGGACGTACTAAATATGAGTGCACAATCTTTAGAGAGGGGGTTGAAATAATTAGAGTAGCACCTAGCCATTCGTAAAAACCCGCAATAATTAATTAGATATTGGTTACCAGTGTGACGATAACGTAGAGTTGGTGTGCGACAGTTGTATAACGAGCGAATGTCGTCGAGCTCAAATCGTACCTCGTAGACGGTTTTAAAAAGCTTCACAAGACCTTGATGTTTGATGTATACAAGTTGTGGGGCTGCACAAATCCTGAGTATATATTATGTACAGTCACAATTTGTTTGCGGAGAAAACTCAATGACCCAGTCTACAAAGACTAACCGTACTAGGTATCGTCATACTGAACACCTACAATTACGCAACCGTATAATGTCACCGCCGATTACATGTGGGCATCAGTACAGAGTCCTTGTCAATCTTCACCATACTGTTTAAGCAATTTGACAATGTTTCGGATGTCTAACCTCGCACAGCAGCATTCTAAGTGATGTCGTAACGAGAAATTGTGGAATCCTTACACATAGTGTTGTATCTTGTTAAGAATGAATCTTGATCATATGTTGCAATTGGCGACTGTCGTGCGCAAGTATAACGACGCCAAGGCTAGAGTATAACTACCAGGACTTGTCAATTTTCTCTCTCAGAAAAGGGGAGTGGGGGTAAAAAAACTTGTGCCATTTGATTTTATACTAAGGGTGTGATCGTCTACATTTTCTCTGCTACACAAATAAACTAATGTCATTCTGAAATGCACATGTAGGGAAAACATGGAAAAATGCTGTTTACCCCCTCCCCTTAGGTTTACTGAAAGAGTGATGACTGACCACTTACGCCCACTAACCCACCGTTGGCACGGCTCTGATACCTTCTGTCGATGTTGCGGAGACATTCGCCGGCCCAACTCCTGTCACCAATGTGTAATGAGTTGATGAGTATGGCTTCAGGTCACCTCAGGTTCGTAACAGCATATCAGTCGTCATTATCTCTGTGTCCTCGCACCGTCATAAGAGAAACCTTGTACTGAGCCTCCAATTTTGTCTTGATGGATTACTGATCGTTTATTATACAGACTATCTCAAATTTAGAGCAATTTGGTGATAGTGTTTAGTCGTACTTCTTATTTAAGGCCGCCGTAATCCTATTTACGCTATTTTAATGCAAACAGCAGCAGCTATCAATAAACTGTCATGTAAGTGTGCTAAAATCTTTTGTACTATGAAGCCAAATTGTTTTCGAAACAAAACATTTTCATTATTGTTCACTCAGTTATAAATTCTTTGAAGTCTATAACTAGCCAAATTAATTAATTTTGTTTTAAAAATGTATGATTTATAGTAAAAACAGTACAACACATCTTCGTGATGGTCAAACGAAATCTGCTCCCTTTTTAACTAAACAAAATACAAAAAAGGCGTAACGTGGGCTTAAAATAAAACATGACATCCAACAGGATTGGAACCACAAATGAAGACGGGTGGAAAATACTCAAAAACAGTGTAGAAAATGAGAAACATTTCGAGTTTTGTTGCATCTGAAGATAAAAATAAGAATCGTGTAGCGCCTTTTGTTGCAACTGAAGATAAAAATAAGAATCGTGTAGCGCCGAAGTGTCCGTTTCTTCTAACGCGCACATATAAATGAATTTTTAAGATGGACTTAATACTGCTGGACTAAGTATAGTATCCAAAATATTTAATTTTGTTTTAAAAAGAAGATTAAAAAACAGAATCATTTAGGAGGCACTTTTTTTTTCTAAGAAAATGTACTTAGTATTATATCGGCAGTAATTTTGTCCTTATTGTGTACAGAATATTTTACAATGAAAGTCGTCGTCATAAGAACGAATGGTGCAATGTCGCCTGATCAACTCACCGATGCAAGACATTAACACCAAGTTTCTTTTCCTTTAACTATACAGCCATGTAGCTGTTACACATTTCTCGGCATATAATAGCACTTGCTTCGCTAATTGTAAGGTTTTTTTTAGTTTGTGGTTTTGGTTTTGCCTGGGCTCTTAAAGCTATTAAAATATCACTCGTTGAGTAACACGTAATGTTTATGTATGAAAATAATTACTTTCCAGTGCTTGTAATTTGTACTCATAAATTAAAAACTGTATTTTCCAGAGCATATATTAATCCTCATATGCTTTTAAATAAACGTTGAGGGTGTTTAACCAAATGAAATTTGTTAAAAATTAATATACAGTCAAATAGTATTTAAAAAATTGCAAATTATGAAGGTTGCATCATAACATAAACGCGTAGACCTACTATCATCTTAATTTATATTAAAAAATGTAACCCTCTTTCGTAATAAGTTTGACACTTAGAATGTGAGTCACTATCTGATACAGTTATACAGCAAGAATACATGTACTTACAGAATGCTGATTTGTGTTTATTTACTCCTCTGGACATAAAACCACTACAATATTTTTACTTTTGTTGTATACGTGGGATCAGTACAGTTACTCTGTTACTCATGCCGGTCTGTCCTATATGGATGGCCACTGACAACAACTTTGAGCAAATCCATCTTAATTATCAATACACAGAACATTTAAGTGAAATAAAATATTTCAAGAGTGTCCTAAGTTGGCCGCCTGGATAAAGGTGTTTTGTGTGTTCCAGGCCTAGAAGTGCGGAAGCGGTTAAGGACGAGATAACACGGGTATCACGCCACACGCTAACCTCTAGGCGCAAGTCTGTGCACTGGCGTGGAATCTTCTCGCTGACAACTACCCTCTATGACATTCAGTGATTATGTCATTTTATGACGTTATATTAAATATAAAAGTGTATTCCGCATATCTAAAGATTTTAAAAGATTCTGTGTTGAGATATTCGTAGCTAAAAAGGACCGCGAAACACTAATTTTCACAATTTTAGGCAACGAGAAAATTGCCTGTAGAGATAAATGGAAGTAATTAATTGGGTTATGGACACGTGTGTAACGTTCTTTATATGTTATACTTACTCAGACATTATTTATGCGCGCTGAGCAGTATTCTAATACTCTTGCGTCGGCTGAAGCTCTTCATGCCTTTCTGAAACCAGGGCAGAAGGCCACCTTATATCAAGTGTCTGTGATTAGACCTACTTTTAAAAGTCAACATTCATGTTAGGCTGAGGAAGGAATGTATTCTTAAACAATGTTAGAATAGTTTAAACGTAGGCAACGACCCTCGCCCCTTAACATTTTTTTATTTAAACTTTTCCCGACATTCAGATACTTAATCTGGAAAATGATTTTGGTGGTGTCGCGGCCGCTTATAAATAGAGCTCATTGCGCGGCGGTCGTGCAGGTAGTGATTTCTTGGCACTTAACCTGTGCGCGGGAGTGTCGGGGTAGCGACTTAGGCTACGGAGGCGATAAGACGTCAAGAGACTAACGAGTCGTGTTGTGCATTGATGAGGACTGAGTGACGATAAAAGTGGTTTCAGAGTGTGTGGATAGTTCACTTGCCTGTGTAGGACTGAGGAGCAGGAAATTCTATTGCTGGAATCAACAAGAAAGTTCTAGAACAAAATATTAAAGGTCAGTTTCAGTTGCCATATTTATTATTATTATTTCATCACTTTAGTTATAGTTTTGAGAACAAACATTTTAGATCTAATTACTTTTATACTGAAAACTTTATCCCGAAAATTCAATTTTATTTGTACTATTAATGTATATAAAGATCATAGCCAGTCCGGAAAATTATGACTACGAAATTGTCGCTCTGATTGTGGCATGATTATGTTAACAGCTAAATCGTAATGCATGTACTGTAGTGCAAGGTAAATAAAATGTGCGATATAATCCAGTGGCGGCTCTAGGATTGTCAGGGAGGGCACAATTAGCAGAGAACTGTATATGGTTGTGCGCTAGATGTCGCTACAGCCACTGAAACACTAGTATGTAGGTGCAGCTTATTACTGACTGGTCACAACACAGTAAGTAGACTGTAGATATTTCATGGTCATTGTTATACGGCGGCGCATTCACAGAAGTTTACAGTTCTCGGCAACTTCTGCCCTTCCTGCCCACAACCCACGAGCATCTACTGGTATAATCGTAGATTTAATATTTTTCTTGCAGAAAAAAAACAACTAGAACTAAAATTATTAAATATAGTGACAAACCGAGCCATAAATAATTGTAGCTATAAGTGTTCAGTGCAGTATAGAACTAATATGTCAGACACATTTTATGTGTAAATATTAATTGTAAGTACTAATACGCGGGATTGCATATTGTCGGCAAATTATTGTTGTAAGTTATGTAAATTTGTGTGTTAAAATTTGTAACAAATTAGTACATTTCATGTAATCAGCACACCTTTTATATCAAATCTGGCTGCATTTAAAAGTCACTTGAAATTATTATATTATCATGTAAGGTCAGGATGTCGGTAACCAATCAACCAGCGAATAAATTTGTTGTGTGAATGGTCGCTCTATTCCTAGCGAGGAACCCAGAAAAAATTAAGTTATTTTTGACCATTGCAAATTATATCCAAAGAGCTTCGCAGTAAATTTCGTCACTGTAAAGGCAGCAACGGATGTCCCTGTATTGAATTCAGAAACTCAACCAAACATGGTCAGTGACAGATCCACATAAGGGATGCATACGGGCCCTGACACCCCTCAAGACTGATCCAAAATATAAAACAAGACAAATGCTAAGTAAAACATTGAAAAAAATTAATTCATGCTGTAGTGTGTTGGCCCGGTGGCAGGCACATTACATCATGCTAGGTGGACAACTCGATGATTCAACCACAGTCATGGGTTTCACCAGAGGTGCTGCGATACGCCCGAGACATCGTCGGGATGACGTCTTTGTGTACGTTACTCTTAGCAGGTATGAGTGAGTTAATATCTATTTTTAGACCTCTGGTCATCATTTTGCACCGCCGATTGACGTCACTAAACAGGCTGTATAAAAGCCTCGGAACTGCGCAAAAGAGTCTAGTATTGTGCTGCCAGTCTTGAAAATTCTTCTGTGAGTCTTGTAGAGTCTTGTCTTTTGAAGTCTTCTAAAGTGTGAAGTGATACCCAAGTGTGGTGTGGGTCGGCATCGGCGTCGGCGCCCCAGTGGCATTACGGACGTCGTGAGAAGTGATGGGCCGTGGAGAAGACAACGCGTGAGGTGTTGTGACGGCGCGGCGGAGCTGATGACAAGGTGCGGCGTCTCGAGGATCGCAACATGGTGGCAGTGGTCGGTGTCGAGGCTGAGTAACATCAGCAGCCTGCAGAAGGGACTGACAGCACTTGGGGTGTTGTATCGGCGCAGTAGAGTTGATAAGATGTGGCGTCTCGAGAATGGTAACACGGCGGTGGTGGTCGTTGTAAAGGCAGAGTAACATCAGCGGGCTGCAGAAGAAACATACAACACTTGGGGTGTTGTATCGACGGCAGCAGTCAGAAGGTGTCGGTGTGCTACAGACAGGTGGAGGGCTGTGGAGAACAATACTGCAGGTATTGTATTGGCGAGATCAGTCACTGGCAACTTAGGAGAGTTCGCTATTGGTCCTGCTAAAAGGAGGTGCTAAGCTTGTGGAGAGAGACTGGTGAAGACATCTAGGTGATGCCAGAGTCTACTGTAAAGCTTCAGATACATACCTTCGGAGTAGTATAGGGCGGAACAAGAGGACAGCTGCTGCGGGTCTACGGATAACAAGGAGGTGCGCGATGGGAGTCGAACCGAAGACCTCAAGAGTGAAGACAGTTGTGCATTCAGGTTGCTGTGCAGCACATGGGGAGCCATAACCACATTTTCACTATTTGAGAGACTGTTGATTGGATACATGACTGAATTTTTATTGTGATTTGTAGTATTTAATTAATTATTGGTAAACATTGTTTTTCCTTTAACTGTCAGAGTTGTGTGCACAATTAAGGGTGTTGTGGAAATGATATTTGATTGCTGTTTTGCGGATTTTTGTAAGCTTTGTGAGCTAGTAAATTAACAACTTAATTAAACACTTATTTTCTAATTATAAAACCACTATCCCAGTGAGCTCAGAAAATAGCCCACATTTTAAGTTTTTGCTAAACTTGTGACAATACTTTTCCTAGAACCGTATAAAATACAACACAACATTAACAGTACAATCATGTGTTGCGACAATATGGGAGCAGAAGCTTAAAAATTTAGTTAATTTATTTTATATAAGCGCGAAAGTATTCTCTTTTCAAGCATAATTTATTCCAAAATATATCAACTTAACTTAAAGGGGAATATTTCGAGCCGCGACTATCTGGCTGAGCGGTGTAATAAGATACAGTGGCTAATGAAAACTAAAAGAAAATTTCTCTGGACCCCCGAATGTGAAGCCTCATTTATAAAATTAAAGGAAATTTTGAATTCACCTCCTGTCCTTGGCTATCCTAGCAGTGATGGCGAGTTTGTTTTAGACACAGATGCGAGCGATGTATGGATTGGTGCTGTGTTGTCACAGATCCAGGATTGGAAAGGGAGGCCATTAGAGTACTTCAGCAAAGTGTTACATACACCCTAAAGAAATTACAAAGAAACTCGCAGGGAGCTTTTGGCAATGGTAAAGTATATTTATCACTTTCACCATTACTTATGTTGCAGGCCTTTTACTCTATGAACAGATCATGTATCATTATGTTGGTTACTGAACTTCAAAAACCAAGAGGCACAGATAGCTAGGTGACTACAGCACCTCCAAGAGTGTGATTTTGAAATACAGAACAGACCTGTTCGTTTACACAACAATGCTGATGCACTGTCCAGGAGGCCATGCGAACCAATGTTCTTTCACTGTGAACACCAAGAGGGAAGACTGGCAAGACACCAACTGCTCGAAAAACAAGAATCCAAGAGTTCACAACTGACAATGGACCTTCTCCATGGAGTGATGAAAGGATTAGTAAATACCAGAGAAAGGACATTGCTCTCAGGTCAATAATATAATGGAAGGAAAACGGCAAGCGCCCAGAGTGGGCTGAGATATCTGAACAAAGTGCTTCAACCAAGGCATACTCAGTACAAGAGGATTCTCTAGCTTTGAGAAATGGCGTGCTGTACCATAACTGGGAAAGTGCAGATGGCAAAGAATTATGCCTACTGCTGGAACTCCCACAAATTAGAGTTCCAGAAGTGCTGAAGGGACTTCATAGTTCAGCAGCCGGAGGACATTTTGGAATGAATAAGACTCTCAACAAAGTAAGGTTGCGAGACAATTGGCTACGTTGCAGGGATGATGTTTAGAAGTGTTGCAGAATGTGTATTGCCTGTACTGCAAGGAAGGGACCAAGAACTAGAGGACATTGTCATTTTAAAAAGTAGTTGTTGGTGCCCATTTGAGAGGATGGCAGTAGATATTTTGTGTACCTTTCCAGTGACTGAGAGGAAGAATCGTTACCTATTGGTGCCACAAGACTACTTCACCAAGTGGCCTGAAGTCATACTAATAACTATTCAACAGGCTAGCACTGTGGCCAGTGCTTTCGTAGAGCATAAATTCTCAAGGCTTGTAGTATCACTCGAACTTCACTCCGACCAAGCCAAGTTGATTCAGGAGGTGACCAAAATTCCAGGAATGTAGAAGAATGTAACTACACCTTGCTTCCTCAGTCATATGGGATGGTCGATTGGTAAACTGTACCTTGGAACAGTATCTACCCATATTTGTAGCAGACAATCAAAAGGATTTGGAATCTAAGGTGCCCCTGCTCCTCTCTGCATACCACTGTACTTCTGTGCATGAAGCCACAAGGGTAACACCGTCGAAGATGCTGTTAGGGAGAGAGCTTCACCTTCCAAGTGATCTGCTATTTGGAAGACCAACGGAAGTAGAGCAGCCTGTTTCACCGACAGTGTATGCCGATGAACCGAGTCGCAAATTGGGCACAGTCAATTACTTTTCTCGGCAACATTTAAGGGTCAACAGCGACAGGATGAACGGAGGGGACCTGAAGAGAAGTTTCAAGAAGGGCAGCTGGTGCGACTGTATAACCCACAGCGACGAAAAGGATAGGGTCCGAAACTACAGAAATGCTGGCAAGGCCCTTACCAGATTGTCAAGATATATGACGTGGTTTTCCCATTTGTTCGCATGGGCTCTGGACGAGAAAAACCAAGATTGCATATATAGACAGAGTGGCTTACTATGATGAACCAGAGACTGTTGTGTCTGCTCAGGATAGACAGACTTAAGGAGGAGGCAGTGTTGCGAGAGCTGTATAATAAGATACAATGATGGCAGAGCTAAAAAACCTCACTTGTGCTCTGTACAGCCTGTGTAACCTTGTGTGGTGTCACAGGCCACAGCAACCACCTGCATGCCGCGATTATTATGCGAGCAGCCTAAGCTGTTATAGCTGCAGTAAGGGTAAAGAGGTTTGGCGTGCACTGCGCTGCTCATGTTACCCTTTTGCGATGTGCGGCAGCGGCCATATGCATGGCTATCTCGGGTGACAGCAGATATCATGGTCTAGAGTATTCTTGTGTGAGCTCTATTTTGCAGGATGGTGCTTGACCCAGATATGACCTCCTAGGAGCTTTGAGATAACGACTTGCTGAGAGAATTCGAATCTTCAGCGTAAGGGTTTAAAAGAGAGCTGCAGCAGAGACAGGAGAGTTTTTGAATGCCAGGTGTCTGGTGTGAGTTGAAGTGATAGTGACGAATTGCGAGAAGTGTTCGAGGGCGTCCAGCGTGGTTGATTGCGGCAAGTAGCGTGACGTAGGAGTTTCTGGGCTACAAGAGGTTCATCAGTGCTCTTGCTAGGATAGTGAGTCCATCATTTGTAAGTGGTGAAAGAGACATTTCAAGAACAGAGAACTTGAATACAGAACTGTAATAGTAATTAGATTTTATAACATTTGTGTAAATTGTAGATTTTTGTGTTGTTTCATGTTATATTTATTAGTAATTAATATTGTTTTGGTGTAGATAATTGTAAATAAATAACATTAACTTTATTTATTTTGTTTTCCTTTACCAAAGACCTCCACTCTTTTGGGTACCCAGCCCCAATGTGTAACAGCATACAATTTTTTTTATTGGTAACTCATTTACTAGCACCATTTCGTACTTGAAAATGTAGATTTTTCAGGGGAAGGCCGCCGTACTCCCCGGTTTTCGCTTGAGGAGAGGGTGTAGCTATGTTTAAGACATAGGCCTAACTCCCTCCAGGATCCTGAGCTGGATCCACCCCTCAACATGGTAAGTTTCGAAAAACATTACTACACTTTTATTACTACAGCTGAAATGACCATATGTAGTAACCAGTCTAACAGAGCTTACATGACAGAATGATTGTCTGTTGGACGCCTAGTAGCTCTAACCAAAATTAATTAACTTGTTTTTGATGGGGACCCCAAAATAATGATATTATTATTCCTACTTCATCTTCACACTAGTGTCGAACAACTCCGGTCCAATAAAATTTAAGAACAAAATACTGTAAATGTTTGTGTGTGTTGATTAACGGGGGGCTCCGAGGCCGCAGTTGTGTTTCTCTGTCGCTTGAGGGCTCTGCAAGTCTTGTAGCATCATCGTGTAAAGCGGCCTCTCGGAGTCCCTGCTAGACCGGATTTGTTTGGGGAGGTGGGGCGAATAGCTACTACTGAAAACGAAGGACGGGAGATAGGGTAGTTGGTGGAGGGTGGGGAGTTTACAAGCTAGCACCATACAATACAACGACCTTTCGCCTCCCTCGCCTTACCGAGTGCCGAACCATTGGCCGAGCCCTTGGCCCGGCTGTCAAGTGTACGGTATTTTAGTTCTCGTGACAATTGTACGCGAGTGCAAAAAACACAGCATTAGATAATTTATTAGTTTATGGGTTGGACTCTTGAGTGCGATATGTAGATAGTTACTGTAGGAATATTTAGCAAAAATTTTCTGATTTGTTTAGTGTCAGTTTGAGTGATCTTTGAAAGAACTGTGCAATGGGAGTGCATGACTGGATTCAGTTTTTTGGACGTACTTTATTGCAAAATTGAATAACTGTCAAAGAAAACTAAACAAATAAAAGCAAAACCATATAATAAGCAGAGTATACTTTAGTCAACAAGATGCATAAACAACATGAAATTCCAAATTGGAATCGTGTCAAATAAAAACAAGGAAAAAACAAATAATGAAAAAAATAACAAATTAAATAAAATATAAAAAACAAGTATCATGCGACACAACGATGAGACAAAACAAAAAACACAGTAGATATAAGACACGAACAGAAAAATAACAAAACGACACAACGAAGAAACGAGACAAAATACAACATATCAGACACAACAGAAAAGACAATCGACACAATGATGAAAACTACTGTGGTTTGTTTCGTCTCATCAGTGTGTCGCATGTTACTTGTTTTTTTCATTTTGTTTGTTATTATTTTCATTTATTATCTGTTGGTTCCTTGTTTTTATCTGACCCGATTCCATTTACGAATTTCATGTTGTGTATGTATCTTGCTGACTAAAGCATACTCTGCTTATTTTATTATTTTGCTTTTATTTGATCAGTTTTCTTTGACAGTCATTCAATTTGCAATGGAGTACGTCCAAGAAATAGAATCCAGTTAGTTTGAGTAAAAATAAATATTGTTTATGAAGGGTACCCGAGAGCATGGTATCGTATACCGAGTACAGTTTTCTGACTAAACGCCCAGAAGGGACGGAATGAGAAAGGCGTGGTGAGCGGGAGATAGCCGAGAAAAA
>PNEQ01043723.1:0-12510 GCA_003012365.1 Medauroidea extradentata
AAAAAAATGTGAATAATACGTTCAATATGTTTATCTCTTGAAGTTACTAAATTTTGATACATGAGGTAAAAATAGCCTAAAATTTGTAGCTATACAACCTTGATATACATATTTAAGGGTTAGTTTAATATAAAACAACTTGTTGATAGTAAATTTCGTGTTCCATCTAAATTCAGAGTGGACAACAGAGAACTGTGAGGTTAGCGAACTTGTGTTTTTTTAATATAATTAGAAATATCTGTCCTCCTTAAATGCTATGGTAAATATTTACAATTATTTAAAGTACAATTTTTTTATTATCTAAAACAATGTTTGTAATATTGTCGTTATTTACTATTATACCCCTTAAAGGCAGGTAAAAATCAACATAAAAATTGTATTAAGTATTAAATGCAAACTATTATAACAAATTTACAATGTGGTAGCCTTACGTTAGGTTAGAAAATCGTCAGTTATGAGTTAAAAGTTTAACATAATTCGTCCAAGGCAGATCACCTAGAAATATAACAAATCTAGGAATACGCCCACTTTTCATTCAAGTCACAGCATACCTTCAAAGCACTTTAAGTATATGTGCCAGTCGTAAGTAATGAAATAGTTAAATACATACATTTGTCCCAATTTATTGTTCATATGGTTTTAGATCAAGGTTTTTTGTTAATACCAAATGTTATAATAAAGGACGATCATACAGGATATTACAAAATATAATGCTCATACTCCAGACAGAGTTTCTTTGGACCAAATTGCTATTCGCATTCCCAAGAAAGTCTTTATATATAATTTGAATGAAATCAAAGTGTGTGTCATTACAACACCCAGAAGACAATCTAGAGCACATACACAAGTAGGTTGGGTTGCACAGCTGGAGTACCAAAGAATTTCTTTTGTGTACGCCGAAACTAGCTCTTTCAGCGAAACTGATGTTTTATTGCAAACTGTTCATTTTCAGGCAATGTGACGTTTAGCGCATGATTATTGTGCAAGTAGAATTTCTGTGCTGTAAAGTATTTCCTTGTGTGAGAAAATTGAAATGGCATTCTTTTATAATCGAATTTAATAATCACATTATAACATTAATTTTGGATTTAATTTCCCATTGTTACTTAACCGCCTAGCAGAACGATTTTATTCTGACTTGTATACATTTACAATATAATATACAACTAATGAGATTTTCTTGTAGTATGTCACCATTTATAGCATTCGGCCAAATTTATTTACTTCATTTAGACACAATAACTGTTATTGTTAACAATTTTCAATTGCCCAAGGAAAAATTACTGATTCAAATTAACACCTACGAGAAGAAAAATGTGTATTTTAAATGGGATACTTGAACAGCGGCAATATCTTATAACATCTACTGCTTAGTACTATAATTTTCTATCAATTTTTATCATTTATTTCAATGCAGTTAAAAATACTTTTAAACTGCAAACGTTTGTCTTCAACTCATACCTCATTATCACAAAGAAAATCATAATATTACGTGAAGGGAAATGTTTTTGGCTCCGCACTTAACTGGAGTTCCGGACAGGAGAGACATCTGTGAGAAAGCGTAGTAACTTCTTGCGTTCTTTTCCGACCATACACGAACATTTGAAACTGAATGGCGCGAATTAGGGCTAGTGACTTTAGGGCTACTGACTTTAGGGCTAGTGACTTAAGGGCTACTGACTTTAGGGCTAGTGACTTTAGGGCTACTGACTTTAGGGCAAATGACTTTAGGGCTACTTGACGGTTTTTAGAGCGAAAAATTTAAGGGCTAGTGACTTTAGAGCTAGTGATTTTAGGGCTACTGACGCGCGCCTGCAGCTAACTGTTCTTCAATATGATAGAGCTAGTATCCAGTTCACTAAATTTGTTACTAATATCAATTCCGACAAACTTGCATCATTTCATGTACAGTATAGCAGATTGGACATTTTTTTTGCAGATATGTTGTGTGGAGAAGAAGAGTTCAAATATATTGTGGCATGCAGTGAAAATTATATTAATTCTCTCACATGGTAATGCTTTTGTGGAATCTCGATTCTCCATCAATAAGGATATGCTGGTTGAAAGCCTCCATGAGGAATTTTTTATTGGCCTACGACGAGTTTGGGATGGAATTAGTAATGCAGGTGGTGAAAATTGTGTTAAAGTAGATCAGGAAATGATAAAATATGCTGGAGGAGCTGCTTCTAGGTACAAAGCTGCCCTGGAGCAAAAATGTCAAAATGAGGATGAGGACAAGAAGTTGGACAGATATTGTCAGGAAGAAAAAAAAAATGTAAGACTGTAGATATTCAAGAACTGCTAAACAAGAAACTGGAAAAAGAGAAACAAAAGGAGTAGTTAGATATGAAAATTAAAAAAATTAAGAAAAATATGTGATGGGCTTAAAGGATAGCCAGTTAATTTTTGTGCAGTATGTTGATTTTCTGTTGATTTTTTCTTATTTATCATAGCCACCATATTTAAAGACACAGGTTTAAAGGTAACTTTGTGACCAGTGCAAGTGAATGTACAGTGAATATGCAAGATAATTGTCTAAACATTTTTTTTCTATGCAACAGAAGTGAGAGAACATTATTTATGTGCTCATAGCCACATAAAAGCAGGTAATTGGAAATAGTTTGCTTACAATATCTTTATGTTAGTAGCATAGGCAGGGTGGCAACAGGGCGGGAAAACCGGGAATAGTCAGGGAATTTTAGTGGCCTGAAAAAGTCGGGGAATAGTCAGGGAAAATTCCCCGCCCCATCTCCTTTTTCGGAAATCGAAAAGCAATAGTTAAAATCAGTTAAAATGAGGCTTACATGAATGGAGTAGTGCAGACTGGCAAGCATGAAGACGCGTCTGGTGCCTTTCATCGGACATCATGGTACCATAATCCCGGGGAAGAAAGCCATAAGTAGCTGAGCCTGCTGCGTCACATACGCCACTTTTATCCATAATCTATTCAGTTGTTTACTGCTCGACGCTTCCTGCTGATGCGGAAGGCTGATAAATTGTTGCCTTCGCCTTTTTTTACGTGCACGTCTCTCTCTTAGGCCCCCCTCCCCCTGACGCTTCCTTCTGATGCGGAAGGCTGATAACATGTCGGCGTGTTAAGTGCGCTATACTCTGTTAGTGTGAAAAGCAGCTACTGGCTTGTAAAATGATACACCTATCTCTTGTAACATGAGAAAGCAAACTTGCATCCTGCCATGCTGTTTTCTTTCTTTCTTGTTGTTTTCATCAACTTTAATTAGTAACACAAGGTCGCCTATTGGAAAGAAGGGATGGTAGAAAAGGCGTGTGGAATTCTATTTTTAGAGCAACGGTGTGTGCTTGCTTGTGAATAAGATGGGTGAGGTGTCAAGGGGGAAGAACTTAACATGGCTCATGGCTGGAGATAGAAGAGGAACCTCTGGGGGAGAGGGATGGGAGCTAGGAGGTTGTGGAGTTACAAAGAACTGATTAACATTATTAAAGTACTGCTTTACATGCTTGTGGCAAGCACACTTAACAGGATCTCTCAGTGAGTACCTCTACAATACTCGTAACATTACATTTTTCCAAGGAATTTTTGTTTGTGTAATCTTGTATAGTACTGGGTTTTTTTATTGTCATGAAATATGTTTATCGGATGAGAAATTTCCCCACACATAATTTAATTGTGTACTACATGAAATTGTAAATTTAATTTCCTAATGTAACAATTGTATTACTCTGAATTTTGGACATCAATTTAAATGAATTACTTTAGTTGCAACTGTCTGTTGTAATTTTGATTTGATTATTTTATTTCAACATGCAGGATTAGAGTACGCAAAGTATATTGTTTATATTGTGTAAACTATGTAATGAATCTGTGTTTCCTGAGGTAAGCAGTTTTTACACAAATACTTTATTCATGTAGTAGGCCTTTGAATTTGTCAATTGTGAGAAGCCATATGTTAGGTATTACTGTAAATTTCTTACCCTCAAAATGTACTTAAGGGTTGTAACTTTCAGTTCTAATTTTTATATTATTATAGGCATACTTAATAAACTTGCAAAAATATACCACACAAAATATGTTGTTGGTGTGTTTACTATGGAATCAGTGTTTTCTGAGGCATGTATTTTTCATGCAAATATTACAAATCGTAGAAGAATTTTGGACTTACATAATTGCAGCTAATGGTTTGTCGCACAAAACTGGATAATACATGCAGACAAGCAAAAGGATGCTTTTGGTTGTTTATTTTTCTGTTTGTCTGCATGTATTGTCTGGTTTTCTTTGACTCACACTTTGCTGCTATGGCGTATATCCATAATATTTATTTGATTTTTAACTTGCCCCATCGCAAGAATGGTTTAGAAACAACAAAAAATTTTTTATTAGTAGTACATTAAAACTTGTTCTATGTGCAAAGTGCATTGAGTTGGACAAAGAAAAAATGATTTTTTTATAAATCATAAAAAATTGGGTTAAAAAAAATTTATTAGGTCAGGGATAATTTTCAATTCGGGTGGGAAAAGTCAGGGAAAAGTCAGGGAATTATATTCCCAACAGTTTGTAGCCACCCTGATAGGTATATTTGTACATTATGTTAAATTTTTTTTTTGTAATTTGTGTACTGCAAAAAAAAAAAATATATATTTTTTAAATTTAGGTACAGGGAAAAATGTATTATTTGACAGGAAAAACTCAGGGAAATTTACTGAAACAAATTGGTGGGAACCCTGAATATCATATGTAAGCAAAAAAATAATATTTTTAACATTGTCCAAAACATTTAAACAATTGATGAGGGAAAGTGATGACGTAAGGAACAATGTGTAAGCATTATTCACACTGTGGTGTCTCAGTGGCCAAATGAAGCATTTGTGCAAATACATTTTTTTTGTAATTTTTAATTTTTTTTGTAATATTTTCAAGTTGCAGGTTTTGTAACTCTGGGTAACTGTAAATTGATTGAAGAGATTTTGGTCAGCCTTTAATATCTAGATCTTTAGCACTGGTGAGGGTGACATCATTTGAGTATAGAGTGTCAGAATGAAGAGGTGGGGAAACAGTAGTTCCCTTAGAAAACCCGCTGACTAGAGGCATCATCTGGCAGAATTCTCACGTGCGAAAATCTGGAAACTGACCCTGACGGGAATGAAACCCGGATTACCTTGGGGGAGGTGAGTGCCAGATGGAGCATATCTCTGCGAGATATCAGCAATGACTTTATCACTCCATTTTCACAATTTTCTGTTGAAGTTAATATGCATAAATATAATACATGGAATGGGCAAACACATAAACACATTTAAATATTCTTTCAGTGCTAATCTTAAAAAGACAGCATTGATGCACTTTAATAAATTTTTAAATAGTCTTCTGTCATCTGATGCTGCGTATACTACTCAGCGGCTTGGGCAAGCAGCTACCTTGAAGTTTTTTATGAAAAGGATTTTAAGTTTTCTTTTTAAGTTGGGGATTTTAAGACTAAATTCATGTTATTATAAGGTTACGTAACATTATTTTTGAGTTGTGATAGATCGGTCATGACAGTTGTGTGCTTTTGTGTTCGCAGCCTTTCATGGGTCCCAGATATCCTGCAGGGCCACGACCAGGAGTTCGAATGCCACAAATAAGCAACGAGTTTAATGGGGTAAGGTTATTATGTTAAAACATTTCATTGATGCAAAAGAGAGAGAGATGTTGGATGGAAGACAGAATGATCGGTTTTGTGGTATCTATTGCTGTGTTGGTCATTGTTTACAGCAACTATTAGCAACATTATTAGCTTGCCGAAGACAGGAGCACTTCTTAAAAGCGTAAAATATATGTGTATGTATATATTATATATGCACACAAAACTTAAGAATTTTATTAGGAAAGTCAAAATTACATTTTCGTAACACAGCATGTTTGTCAAAGTTTATGGCATTTTCACTTTATTACAAATCACCGCACACTGAGAAATCCTTGCTGCCTATCACACAAAATGCCTCCCTAAGTGAGCATAAACTATTTAGACAGAAATAAGAAAAGTTTCCGAAAAATTTTATTATATTCTTTAAAAATATAGTGTCTACACCTGCGTGCCTCTCGTGTAGGTTAAGTTTGTCCCTTCCAAATCACATCAAAAGTTATATGAGCCAGCACCTCGCACAGGCTACCAATTTGGTCAGTCTGCAGCATAATTATTTCTGCGTACTTATTCTTATAGCATTGGCATTAGCCCAGATGCACGTATATTCATGCCAGCTGCACAATACTTTCCACAACATATTCTTATTAATTGGACAGATGCCCACACACATCTATTTATGCCTGCTGCACAATACATTCTGCCAAGAAAATGGCAAGGCCTGGGCGCGCATTCTGGAAACTACTGTGCAGTGTCATTTCAGCCAACCATGAACGTCCATTCTACCAAAGCTTTTAGAAACTCCTCTCCTAACATTGCCTCGCATAGGCACATACTAACACATTGTACATTTCGAAGAATAGTTCAATTTAGGACACACCGGCCGTTCATGTTTCTACAAAATTAATCCATCAAAATCGAGCTACTCCTCACTTCCTGGCCATCGGACCACAGCAATGCATTTTTCTCATTCTTTAAAATGAAAACTTAAAAATAACTTGGGCAACAAATAAAATAGATATATTTGAATCCTTTATCCTCCTGGAACCGCAACCTTCAGGAATACATAAAGAAATTACACTGAAAGTTCACCATACAACATGAATTTTTAAGTACCTACATTATTTTAAACTGGCTGTGTTGTGACATAACTTCCACCTTCACCAATCCGTAAATGACTAAGAAAAAATTGAAAATCTTTTCTACGTAGTTCTTATATCATATTCATTAAGATCTTCAGAGTATACAACAAATCTATACTGCAATTAAAAATTAGACTACACCTAGCCCAAATACACCAACCATACATTTGTTTGCCAATATCCAAGTTTTCAATCTTAGTACAGTAAGTCCTCAATTTATTTTGGGGTTAGGTCTCTGAAAACAATGACACAAATTGAAACGACTTGAATAGAGTCGGACCATCCCTGTCCATAGCATATAGCAAAACATTTTTGGAACATTATAATTGAATTTTAAATGTGGTACGCTTGAATGGATTAATGAGTTCACGCAGGAATTTATTTACAACTTATTCTGAATCGGTGGATACTTTAACTTAAAAATAAGTGCCAAAATATTTGTGACATTAATCCGAAACTATGTGAAACGCTATGACGTAAATCAAGGACTTACTGTACTAAAGAATCATAACTCACAAAAAATGATAATTTTGACACTTGTCATTATATAATTCTCTTTAACATACACCGTAATTAGGGAAATACAGTATTTCATCACATATGAGTTGCATGTTTTGTATGAAAAAGTTTTCTAAAAATTGGGGGTTCAATCTATAAAAAGGATACTGCATTTGCCATTAACTACTTAGCCACAGGAATGACTTAAGGCTGTTCAAGAAAGAAAAAAAGTTGTTAAATTCCATATTCAGCCACTTCTGTACTTAAATCATATGTAATGTAATGATTTTAAACCAGCACCAATACATTAAAATAGTTTGTGTTACTTTTTATGTACTTTATCGTTATGAATTTATGGCAAAAAAACAAAAAAGTATTCGTCATTTATGAACGAAAATTTTTTTTAATTACCTTAAAAAGTGTTTCTAACCTGCCAAAGAAATTTTGTGAAACTGCCAGCAGGCATTCTCGAGAGAAAAAAACATTCTTTCAGCAAATTTTATATCGAAAATTAGCAGCAATTTGGATTATCTAAAAAACTGAAACCATTAGGTGAATGTCAAATATAACAGTTTTAAACAATAGCGCCAAGTTTATAGCAGTGCAAGCAGTCTACTCTTTGTGATGGGTGACTGAAGTAACATGTGCAAATTCCCGTCGACGACATGGCGATGATCCGCTGAGAGACGTCGAGATACTGCGATAAGCTACCAGTAAGGTGGCGCTCCTCACGGAGTTAGCTGCAACAACGCCGTGGGTTTTGTGAGGTACGGTGGCTTGCTTGATACTTGAATTTTTGCGGGTTTTTTGGTAGATGCAGTGTAGTGTATTTCACGATTTTTTTTATAGTTAGTTGTGGTGTTGTGGATACAGTTGGTGTAAATGTAGTTAACAGTAATATTGAAAACTAGCGAGTGTTATATTAAACTTTTTTCGACATAGAAAAGTCTCGGCAACGGATACAATTTAGGCATAACTGATAACGGAAAAATATCCATATTTAATACGTACATTTAATAATCTAACTTTTTTTTGTGTGCAATAGAAAACAATTCACTAAATTTGCTACATTTAGTTGACATACTACGGTTTTGGAAAATTAAAATATGCGCTCATCCGTAAAACATTAGTGTTCAGTCATGATAGACCAGGGTTGCCACCAAGTATGGTTATGAAATCCTGTAATTGGCAGTGAAAAATCCTGTAAAATCCTGTAACCACAAAATAGTGAAAAATACTTATATTTTTCACTCGCACCAACAAATATATTTTGCTTACTCCAACAAAAAAGTTACAGCAAAATCACAAGAGAAAACTGAACGATCTTACCATCAAAACATAGCTCCTAATTATTACACTTACATATGTTGAAATAATATTTAGTGTTCAATTATAAAATCTTGATATGGTATTTAGAAATAAGTATTTAACTACATAGTCAAGCCTCGGGTCCTCACAAAAATCACTGTTTAAAATTTGAACACACATTATATTTGCAGGCACTTTTTGTCTGTCAGCTGCACACGTGCACTCACTTTGTAAGGTTCTTGGCTGTTTTCCTCAACTCGTCAGTTGGCTTGAAATGTTTCCCCAAATTCTTTGTATTGTTATGACAATGTAACAGCGCATTCAACATTGGTGCTTCCAAACGTGATCTGTGTGAAGTCTTAACAAGTTTCAAATTGCTGAAAATTCTTTCGACAGCAGCATTACTATGAGACAAACCGAGCATGGCTTTAGCCAGTTTCATTAGCAGTGGAAACATTAGTATTCCATTTTCTTCTGTTTTGGATACATTGTCCCAATAGGTGTCAATATCCAATCCGGACATATTTCCCATAGTTTCTCTCAGTGAATATGAGATGAATTCTTCTTGAAGGTTCATCCCTCTTGTCGTCTGGAATTATGTTTGGAAATCTGAGCACAAGTGCTTCGACTTGTGACCAATTGCCTGATAATCTGCGTTCCGGATCCAAAATTACAACGTTTTTGAGAACTCCATCTTCTAGGGGCAAGAGACGATAGAATTCTTGTGTTCCAGTCTCGTAGAACTTCCTCACATTTGCAAAGAAGTTTTTCCTCTCTTCCTGAGATGAATCACAAGTTTCAAGAAAACTTCTTTTATTATGGCCTATGAAGATACCTGTATCTGTGTGCTGATTATTTTTTTTTTTAAATCAACACCAGTAATGTCACATTTCTGAATGACCTCAAATTGTACAAAGCTGGCAATGAACTGCCGAAGAAGAATGCACATTTCAGAATAAAGTTTGTGGATACAAGGCCTTTCTTCTTGAAATATAACATTGAATTTCATAAAACGAGGAAGTACTGCCGGAAGGAAAAGAAAATGAAGTTTGGCTGCATCAGAGTGCAGAGTACTTCTAATGCATTTGACAGATTCCAAAATTGCCACTTTTCCATCCAGTTTATCAAAATATTCAACCAAAGCCGGCCACTGTTCCAAAATACGTTCCACGCACTGCACAAGGGCCTTGTGAAACAAGGTCGCAGAATTCTATGATTTTCAACTTCCATCAAGTATTGAATCTTACTGAATTCATCTGTTCTCTTACCAGAAGACTTAAAGTGAACATACACATCCTTTGCCAATTGCTCTCATACATCCGGTAACTCAGCACAGGCATGTGAAGCTGCTAAATGAGCAACATGGCACGTATATTGCAGAAACCACACATCTTTCTGCTGTTGTTTAATACGAGAAAGTACAGAATTAAATTCCACCACCTTGACTTTGGCACCATCAAAGGACATACTGATACAATTGTCCCATGGGATTAAGATTTCCTCAAATGAAGAATTTACCAAATGAAACAAATTCTCTCCACTAGCCTTCACACTTAGTTCAAATACTTTATACACAAGTGTGTTTCCACTTTCTCAGAAACAAACACTCTGACCATAGCTACAACTTGCCTCGTCACTGTAACGTCTGTTGACTCATCTGTTAGCAGAGAGAAAAATGATGTTTTCATGGTACTAATTATGTTATCTTCAACAGATGAACCAAGTGTCTAAACAATGATTTGACTCGTTTTTGTACGCAAACAATGAAACTTCTTTGCTATTTCACTGTCCGGGAACATCTGCAGCACAAGTTTGGTGAAACTGTCACCGAGTTTAGTGGATAAATTGTTTTCACAAACAAAATTCACCCACATTAATTCTGCATGGATGACACTGTTATCAGGCTTACTGATGAAAGCTGTAAGAGAAGTACTTTGTTCAGCAGCCCTCTGATTTTTCTGGTGTACTTGTGTGTTTTCGTGGCGCCTGAGATCTTTCAGACCACCCTTCTGAATATTGAAGTCAGAATGACACATAGCACAAACTGCAGTAAAGTCTGTTTTTCCTGGTTTCAGCCACCTCAATTCCTGTTCCCACTCTTTTTTGTAGCGTTGTTTATAAAGCAATCTGTCTGGCGAAGCCTTGCGTTTTCTGTTCATTTCTTTTGATGATTACCGCAACGGCCCTAATATTAGGTCACGTCCAATACACAACCTGTAGTTTTAGGCGAGTACTTAAATGAAAAAGCTACTTACAAATTATTATGAAAATACTGTAGATACGTTGTTCAATATATTTATAAAACACACATGACAAATACTTTGAACAGTTACTGGCAACGAAGGTAGAGATCCTCAAGACCAGGTCAAGACTGTACAATCTGTTATCCGATGTCTTAGCAAATGCCAGTGCTATTGCTAATGGAAATAAACAAATACAAAAAACGCGGGCGGGCGAGATGACACCTGTCACGTCATGTAAGCTGGCTTAGCACGGCTCGGTACGGCCCGGTGCTGTAAACAATCGGGCGGGCGAGACTGAGGAATGCTGTATTGGTGCGGCTCGGCACGGCCCGGAGCTCTAGTTCAACACATCCCGACACTCGGCACGTCTGGCGCAGTGTATTACTGCACTGAGGGTATGCCAGCAGCTGTACCTGCTCCCAAACATTTTGTTTTATTTAGATATAATTGGCGGGTGTTAGATAGGTAAATACGGAATCAGGCGTTTAATAGAACCGCAAATTCAACATGTGAATAATTTTGCATAAAAGAAGGTTCTATAGATTGGTGATTGTATTTACCCATTTACGAACCACATTTTTTTTTTCCAGTTGAATTAGAGATAAAAATCAGGGTGCATTCTGGTGTTGTGGAGTGGCTGCTGGCGTGGCATACTGTCGGCTGATGCTTCCATGCGTTTTTTATTCAAAATATGAAGTGTAAATTATGCATCTTTATTTCATGTGTGCCCATGAAAATGATGCCTGCAATAGTCTGTGTGCATATGTGTGGCCTGTGAAGTCTTGACGCTTGGTAACGTCACATGTTATTGTAACAAAACAAGCCTATTTGAACAGTGCATGCATTCAAGGAAAAACACGTGCACCCGGGCTGCACATTCTGAAAATAACTGCCTCCCTCCCAGTCAGACACTGCCCCCCCCCCCAAAAAAAATTCCTTCCGCAAGCGACGTGTTTGTTGACGTTACACGCCATGACACTGCGCCGCGCAAAACATCATATAGGCTATGGGTTCCCCCCTTTTTTGCGCACCAAAATAGTGAGACCTCATATATAATATGAATGGTGATTTGGGACAACTTAAATTAACAAAAAAAAAAAAAAAATACTTCGCATTACATGCGGGAAAATAAGGTACAACGTACACGGAAATAAAACATTTTTTTAGATAACAAAGGGCTGAAAAAGTGGCGTTTATAGTGTATTTATTACACTGTAAATGTCAGTGAGGTGTGTACAACACTGCCATGTGCCGGACCGTGGCGAGCTGTGCGTTACTGGACCGTGCCGAGCTGCGCCAAGCGGCCAGCCTGTATCGATCGGATGGCGAGGCACGATGCACGCGCAGCCAGCTACACAGCCTTGGGCAAGGACGCTTGGGCCTGGGCGGTGGCAGGCGGCAGCTGAGCAGACCAGCGTGCTAAAGTCACAGGCTTCAGGCAGTGCAGCGCGCCGCCACATACAATGCAAAACGTATGATGAGAAAGCACCGCTTCTAAATGTCCGTGAAATCTAGTGTTTAACTGTCATGGTGTCCAGCGATCGGGAAATGCGGGAAAAGCGGGAAATGTACGGGATTGGAATTTTGGCGGGAAATGTACGGGAAATGTACGGGAATTTTCGCGGAACTAGTTTTATTCCGGGAATTTTCGCGAGGTGGAAAAATAAAATATTTGTCTGAAACAATAATTCTTAAAAGTCATTAACATGTCTTTCTGATGGT
>PNEQ01043724.1:0-12545 GCA_003012365.1 Medauroidea extradentata
TTTCGCGAAAAGAATTTTGCCCCACTTTGTTCCAGTGCCTTATGTGCACGTCTGCAGTTCTGCTTCATAGATATTGGCAGCGTGCCTTTGAACTGTGACGTTTCTCATTTGACTGTACCAATCACAATAAGGTTACTGTAACACTACACGTCTGTGATTTGCGTGTAAAACCCCACGACACACGAATGTCAAAACATCCTATCTCTGACCGTGAAGCAAGTCTGCAGACGTGCACACAAGTCACTGACACAAAGTGAGGCAAATTTCTTTTCGCGAAAAGTTCATGTCTCTACAGACGTGTGGTGTTGAAGTTACCTTATAGTGATTGGCAGAGTCAAATGAGAGACGTCACTTCTATATGACACACTGCCAATAACCAGGAGTGAGTAAGATATTATGGTCAGAGCTCTACATTGAGCTCCTTAGCGCTGGTGAGGGTTGACATGAGGTATGGAGCAACACCGGAATGAAGGGGTGGGGAAAATGGGAGATCCCCGAGAAAACCCACCGACCAACGGCATCGTCCGGCACGATTCCCACACGCGAAAATCCGGGAACCTACCCCTGCCGAGAATCTAACCCGGATCGCCTTGGTGGGATGGAGGGAGGCAATAAAAATTCTAACCATTCGGCCAGTGCAGCCCCACCCAATAACCATGAAGCAGAACTGTAAATGTGAACGTAAGGTACTGAAACAAACTGGAGCAAAATTCTTTTCGCGAAATGTTCGTGGCCCTAGTAACAGCCATACCGGAAGTATTACAGTTAGAGTCGAACCAGCAAAGTTTGTGTACCAGCTGTGATATGTCACTATGTGGATGAGTTTTCAGCCCGGAGGTTGGTCTGAACCTCGGAGGGAGCCCCTGCAACTATAGGCGAGGATGAAACTACGGATACTCGCCATTATCTTCCTCAGTATGGTGGTGAGATTGTAACACAACACCCAGTCCTGAATGTAGGGAGGTAACTCGATCAGTTTATGGGAAACTGCCAGAGGTATGATTTCCCAAAATGTCCCGGCACTTCCTCCCGACCAAATTCGTACACCGTAACCCTTCCTCTCCATCCACCAAACGTCATACCATAATAACTAACGGCCATGAACACATGGTCTCATTTGACATTGTTCCTTAATATATTGTTATTTAAAATATATATTACCAGTGTGAACGGTTTTGTCATAATCAAAATCTGATATCTGACACACAGTGATTTTAACATGCACAGTTATTTGTAATGGCCCCATGGTTTTAGAGACAATAACAATTCAGAGATATTGTTTCAAAAGGTTGTAGCACGACGCATTAACTTTAAAATTATACCAAATCCGAAATCCTTTGATTGATGACTCACAGAACAAGCAACAGTGATGAAACGAGGCGTGAGTACGTATGAACACATTACCCTCTACTGGCCTTACAAAGAATTCAAGAAAAACAAAGATAATGTCGAAAATAATTTGGTTAATGCTGAATTTCGGTCAGTTGGTAGGTTACTACCATAGGTATGATTTCATAGCCGCCCCACTCCCCGGACATAAGTCACGTTTACGGTCTGCCAGTTTTAGGCCAATTAATTCGTAAGTAAGGCCGCGGTTTCACTAGAGGTTTTAAACCTGTTCAGTTAAATACATTACGCAGCCATCATTGATCGTGTTCACAAGCTAAGCAAGTTTGAGAGGTTACACGACTAAATAGAAAAAAACACAATGATCTTTCTAACTTCAATAAACTTGGAACCTGAAATGTACCACATGTTGTCATTATCACATATACGCACAACATTCGTGACTTTTTAAATATCATATTGCATCTAACTGCAATGCTGATGCTGTGTGTAAGGTGAAAATAATTATTTTACACCAAAAGTTAATAACGAGCGCAAAATGTCGGACTGAAAAGCAGCCATGTTTGTGAAACAGATCGTTACTCCAAGCAGTCAACAGGAGAGAGGCATCGAAAATATATGTTGTTCGAAACTACACCTGAAACAAGTTTACTTTCATCGAGAAAAGACTGCGATCTGAACCCGCTCCATCAAACTGAACACATTTAAGTGAAGTAGTTCTGCAGTCAGTGTAACAGCGACCTAACTGTCTAAAATAAATTTTCTTAATTTTATCCTATATTGTATTGTTTAAAAATGTGTTCTTGTTAAAACATTAGCTAGGAGCGGATTTGACGTATTCGTAATATTTTCCACTCGGAAATTTTAGCAGGCAATGTTTTGAGGTCAAATATCATTCGGAGCATTGTTTTTAGAAATGATTGGACACGCTATAAAGCAGTGTAAAATTACGTCTGGTTTGTTAACTTCTAATAAATACTTCATCTATATGAGTAAATAACCCTACCGTGTATCAACGTTTACGAACTTTTTCTACATCCCACTGCGCAGAAAACCGGCAAACTTGAAAACAACCACGAACGTAGATAAGGATGTAACAAAGTATGTTTCTGTGTTTGAACGTGGTACGTAAAACGCATACACTTGTAAAACCCGGACTACAATGGCACATACGCTAACACGGATCACAATAAATTAATAGTAAAAATACATTCTTAAAAACAAGCTTTTATTTTAATGTTCTAAAAGGAAGAAATTTAACTTTAAATTAAATCAAATCCATCAATTTATTACATTACACAAATTTTTTTGGTATACAGCTTGTCGCGAGATTTACCTATTTTATAAAAAACACATATTTTTTCTTATGCGAGGACCAAGTTACATATTGTATTCTTCTGTACCTACACAGGTAAATCTCGCGACAAGCTCTTATATCATATATATTTTATGTAATGTAATAAATTGATGGATTTTATTTAATTTAAAATTAATTTTCTTCTTTTTAGAGCATTTAAACAAAAGTTTGTTTTAAAAAAATGTGTTTTTTGCTATTAATTAATTATTTTTTACTTTTTTGTTATTTTTCATGTTGATCCCACGAGTGCCGAAGAAATATCTGTCGACCCTCCCAGAGCTTCGTTTAGAAGGGTAAGAGCTAACATATAACAGGGTTCGCCTCGGAGCCCTGAGGTGGTACGTTCATATCATGTTTGATACGCCCTGATACCACTCAGTTCTCGGCACGGCCTCACATTGACTTGGGTGTTTGGAAGTACGCGCCACTTATCTCAGCTTGAAGCTTACTTGTGCCTAACGAAACACAGTTACGGATTTGATTTGGGATTTTTTTTTTCACCACTGCTAGAATTATCCCAGAGTGTAGGTCGATATTAGTTAAGACACGACTCCGCTAAGTCTTATCGTTTAGCCCGGCAGTAGTTCACCATCTCCTCGAAGAGCTGAACTCAGACGTCATTTTATTCGTATTATTCTCAGCAAACTCATTCGTTTGATACCCATATCATAGGACTGCATAAAAAATAACTAGTCCGCCATATTGGATTCAGAATGACGTATCTTAGCTAACCATGCATTTTTATCCAAAATAAACGTGTATGCAAAATTTCAGCTCAATCGGTTGAGGATAACTGCTTTAAAATTCAGTTGCAAGATTTAAGCGAACAAAGATAACAAATTGCAAATTAAATAAAAGTTTGTAAAAACCTTAACATAAGAATTATCGTCTGCAATGACACACATATTGACATGGATAGGTACAATTTCCCGGAACAAAACGGGTCACCTTCCAATACTTCCGTGTTCGTGAACCCGAATGGCTTATAGGAATCTGTACTTGTTCACAACTCTAGTAATTTTGTTAGCAGGCTTGTGGACATGCTAGGTTTTTTTTTATACATTGGTGCAGAAAACTCAAAACTTTATTTAAGAAATTCTTTGAAAAAAAAATTCAAGCTCAGTAGCAGTAATACGGCGTAGGCGTTTTGCAAAACGTATATATTTAGCTTCGTTTTGGCCGATTTTCATAACAAAATTGCTATTGCTGCACCAAGGTGAGTTCTCCCTCGTTTTAACATTAAAATCCCGTAATAATAATTGCAATAATAAACGTAAAACACAAAGGTTCGCCAAATCTCAGTCTTATAAACTGAAACAATAATGACTTAGTAAAAGTATGAAAACATTTCGCGAATTAGACTCCAAGCTCAATAATACTAAAGTTATGTTGGTAAGTGATTAGTAGAGACGTGCAAAATTCACGTTATTTTCTGACAGCTAACTAGACTCCAAGTGACTATAGGCTCGCTCAACGTCTCCCGCTGGCCGATATTGTCGTGATTGCCGCGGAGAATGCTTGAACGGTAGAGAGGCCAATCTCTGTAAAGACGTAACACACTTAAATGACAAACCATAACAGTTCGTGGCCAATTAAATTGCAAATTATGCTATGCTATATATCGTTAAGTTAAGATTAGTCTGCTACCAAATGATAACGCGAATTTTGTATGTCTCTGGTGATTAGCAACTTACCAAACACGCCCTGGAGATCTGTGCCAGTAAAACGTTGCAAGGAAACAAGGATACTATTTCTCGACTCTATGTCAGTCAGTGCATTAGTCAGCAGTCAATGAACATCTAGGAATATGGAGTACACAGTCTATTCTGCGGGCCATTGCACCTGCGAGGGACGCCGGTTAGTGCTGTTGCTAGAGCACTCGCCTCCCACTAAGGCGATATGGGTTCGATTCTCGGCGGGGTCGGTCCCCGGATTTTTGCACGTAGGAATCGTGCCGGACGATGCCGTTGGTCGGCGGGTTTTCTCGGGGATCTCCCGTTTCCCTCGCCCTTTCATTCCGGCACCTCACCATACTCACCTCATGTCACCCTTCATCAACACTGAAGACCTCGATGTTGAGCGCTAATCAAAATCTCTCACTTACCCACTCACTCCGCATGTGGGTTTTTACTACCCGCCGCCGCGATTGGAAGGAGCGTTATCTCCTTGTGTCAGTGGTATGTAACTACCCTGTCGAGATTATTATTGGCTGCGAGGCTATGATGAGCCCTGGCTGCTTGGGACTGAGCGGGGGGAGTGCCATCCTCTCCGGTATAAAGATCTGTAAGTTGTCTCCTGTTAAGGGTGTTTTAGCTTTTAAAGTTTTTTTCATAATGGCAATAAAGTCAAAATATGCTTGTTCTGCTGCCATGCAAATAGTGAAAACCAACTGACCTACTTGAATAAAATAATTCACTGTGACATTACATCCCATGTGCTACGCAATAAAGTATTTAAAAAACCATAACGCAATATTTAGAATTAAAAAAAAATCGCAAATGTGCAGTGAAAAAGTTGAAAATTCAGCAATTTTGGTAAATACAAAAATTGTTCACGGTTTTTTTAAATTGTTTTATCACGTAGCCCGTAGTATGTTATTTCACTTACGTAAGTCAATTGGTTTTCACTAAACATTATTTCATATAAATATAAAATTATGATTTTTTCGCACTTGAACACCCTTAATTAAGCCTTCGAGGTCAAGTACAGGAGGGCGGTCCTGCAACATTAACGGCAGAAAAGCCGATGACACATGTGGGTCGTGCCTGGTAATGCCACTGGTCAGCGGGGTTTTCTCTGGGATCTCCCGTTTCCCTCGCCCCTATCATTCCTGCGTCTTTCCATTGTAGGGTCTCATTCCAGGTCATCTTCCGGGATAAGCAGATACCTAAGGGAGCCCAGTCTAATGTCCAAGGTGCAACTCCCAGGCGCTCGAATACCCTCATCATACGACATGTGTTTATTGCACCTGCAAATATTTTCCAGTCTCTATTTCTCACCAAATTATTTTATTACAGTTTATTCCGCTCTGCATGCGCCACTGGGTGCCATTTTCAGCATAACAAAACCAATTTAAATGCACGATGAGACACAAACAGAGCCACTCTTTCTGCACAAAGCTGACAAGCACAATTAAGCATTTAATCGCGAATAAAATTTATTCAGCTCTGTTGAACAGACTTGTCTGCTTTTGCAATAAAGTTAACGCGTAACATGTAACCGCGCGTGTGGAAATAGAAAAACAAAAGCAATTAAATGGAGCGGAACTCGTAAATTTTGTGGATTGAAAGGGCGACCAATTTCAGTTAACCTAGCCAATTGTTGTTGCAGTAAATATCGCCCAATTTTTCAAGCCTGTTTAAAATTAAATTTTAATTTTTTAGATATGTATAGATAACTAAATGATTGCGAATGAACGTAATACATTCCATCGCATTGTATTTATTTAAATAAATCTCAAGTCTCAATTATAAATTAAACACATCGCGAAGCACATTCACATAGTTAACTGCTATTTGAATTCAGAATAAATCAGTATAACGATAAGTAACGACAGAAAATTTTAATGTATCGCAAGTACGTAATGTTACAGTTCTTTTCGAAATGTTTACCTGGAGACACCTTAAAACACTTTTAAATCAGCGAAAGTTAATAAATCATATTCCTCACAAAACTGTTACAATTCGCAGGTTCTTCACTGCAAAAAAAAAAAG
Source organism: Medauroidea extradentata (assembly GCA_003012365.1). Lineage (NCBI taxonomy): Eukaryota > Metazoa > Arthropoda > Insecta > Phasmatodea > Phasmatidae > Medauroidea > Medauroidea extradentata. The sequence goes on from PNEQ01043724.1 coordinate 6,418, forward strand.
CATTAGAAAATGAAATACTCCTTTGCAAGTTATAATGATGTACCTTCAATTAATGTAATGCGAGTTATATTCCCGATGAGGTCCGCCACCGATATTTTGCATGTAAAAAACGTGTCCGACTGGTTTCAGCTCGAGTTGTGATACTCGGCGTCCTGGTACTCTCCTCATACGATTTTATTATTTATCCTTTTAGTCATTGTCGTCACTGTTTCCATTGTTGTTCTAGTAAATTATTTATTTTTTTGTTATCGTAATCACCGCAGTTACAAGTCACCGCAATCGCCAGTCACCAGTCACCACAGTCACCGCAGTCACCGCAGTCATCACAGTCACCGCAGTCATCACAGTCACCGCAGTCATCACAGTCACCGCAGTCATCACAGTCACCGCAGTCATCACAGTCACCGCAGTCACCACAGTCACCGCAGTCACCACAGTCACCGCAGTCACCACAGTCACCGCAGTCACCACAGTCACCGCAGTCACCACAGTCACCGCAGTCATCACAGTCACCGCAGTCATCACAGTCACCGCAGTCATCACAGTCACCGCAGTCACCACAGTCACCGCAGTCATCACAGTCACCGCAGTCATCACAGTCACCGCAGTCATCACAGTCACCGCAGTCATCACAGTCACCGCAGTCATCACAGTCACCGCAGTCATCACAGTCACCGCAGTCATCACAGTCACAGCAATCACCAGTCTCACCAGCCACCGCAGTCACCAGTCTCCACAGTCACCAGTCTCACTAGTCACCACAGCCACCAGTCTCACAAGCCGCCGGAGCTACCTCAGCCACCGTACTCACTGTCACAGCGGGGTCGCGGTGGCCGAATGATCAGACCATTCGCCTCCTACCAAGGCAATCCGGGTTCGACTCCCGGCGGGGTCCGTCCCCGGATTTTCGTACGTGGGAGTCGAGCCGGACGATGCCGCAGGCCGCCCTTTTATTTCGGCGCCGTTCCATACTCACCTCATGTCACCCCTCACCGGCGCTAAAGAACTCGATGTTGAGCGCTGACCAAAATGTCTCACTCACTGTCACCGTAGTATTACACTGTAGTAACTGTCACTGTAGCAATTGTCACTGTAGTTTTATCACTTTTTGTCACTGTGGTCAGTGTTATTTAATTTATTTGTTGTATCTGTTGTCACTGATACCATTTTTTTAGAGTTGTTTTTATTGTTCCCGATTAAAACTGCTTTAATAATGACTAATACTATAACTGTACTCCTCTATATTAAACACTGTTAGATGTACTGGATAAATTTCAATTATAATTGTTGCTCTGTGAACTAATTATTGAAAACTTTCAATGATCTGTCTTTCTAATTATTTTGTAATTAAATGTGCCGATATTTTATTTTTGTTCAATAATGAAAATATTAAATTAAAAATTCACTGACGTAGCGTATTTGCAATTTGTACTAGGCTACTTAGTGCGGTTGTAACTATGTTGTTAGAGATATGTACAGGTACGTCAAAATTGTACTGCAGTACAATGAAACTCCTCAAGAAGTTACAGAAATTGCTGCAACTACTGCACTTTCTTTTACACCTAATGTTTCAAATGTTGCCACTCTAGTCACTGTAGTGCAAGACAAAATTCACTTAAACGATAGTGAAATAACACGAAAACGCAAGGGAAAATTAACGTACGACATGCACAATACTTTTTGCGTAACTCATAAACAAATGGAATGTTTAAAACGAAGCTAGACCCTATTTGACGAGACACACAGTAAGAACGCACAAGAATCCTATACGTTTAAGAAGTAAACGTTCCCCAAACACATGCAACGCCCCCTGGTGGTGCCCCAAGGAAACACCTGAAAAAACCTTCAGTCAGGACACCACCAAGGATGGCGCGCGAAAGTCTGTCACCACCGTTCCCCACATAGCGATGACAGTTACCTCAGGAAAATGCCGAACAGGATTAAAATATTTGCATTGCAGGGGAAAAAAATAGAAATGTAATTCGATTGCAGCTTTACCCCACAAAAACCATTATATATGAAAATACCTAAATACTTTAAATTCTATAATAAATAACCATTTATTTTTAAGAATTACATGCAATGTCCTACTGAGAAATAACCTTAGCACCAATGGAAAACAGATAGCAATATAAATACATTACAAACAATAGTTACATACAAATTGGATAGCCAAGTAACTGCATGTGAAAATTTCCAAACACTAAACATAATTAGGCCTAATGATGCCCTGAATACTGTAGTCCTATATACATACTGTTACCATCTCAGTACATTTCAAGAGCTCAAATACTTCTACCCTACATGGATCAATACATACAATAAAAACAAGTAGTTTTGAAGCAAACATTTACACAACTTTTCCACAAGACGCAACAAGGGCGAATATGTGGACGCATGCTACATTTTGTCGTCCCCGTTACTCAATTAACCTATCTCTGTTGAGCTGCTACAATGTCTGACCCCTACAAATTTTCGTGGGAGTTTCTTTCGGAATTAATAAAAATTTACAAAAATCTGCCGTGCTTATGACAAGTTAAAAGCGCTGACAACTCTAATCGTAATAATGGAGGACAGGCCTACGAAGCGTTAATTAGACAACTGTACAGAAATAAACTCGTTTGCCAACGAAAAGACAGTGACGAAGAAAAACTCTTCACGCGCAGTGCAGCAAAAGTAAGTCGACAAGATTGTTAGGAGAGGGAGGGGGGTGTATAAAATGAGACCTACTACAAGCGCACGAGCTTGTTGCTGTGGGATGTCATCACAGTGATCGTTTACTCACTACACGACATTGCGCACTGCGCCACTGTATCCAAAACAATAATATGGGGCTGCATTAAAAACGATGTCTTTCCACAGTAAAATGATCCATCTTGAGTGCTATGGGCAGTACGTCAAGTATTGTAAACTGGAGTGTAGACAAGGTGTGTTTTCGGAATCGACAAACAATTTTGCAGCATACTGTATAAATGTGTGGTTACTCTTAAAATAAACTGTAAGTATAATTAACCCTTTCAGAACACCTCTTATATTAAGCTATTTGTCGTAATATGTACAAATTTATTTTCCTAAAAAACCACTATTTCATATTTTGTCATTGTATTAAAATGAGTCGTAAATTTTAGAGTTATTATGAATTGAAAACTTTGTTTGCACATATAACTCTAAGATATATGTTCTAATTCATACAATGCAATTTTTCTGCAGTAAACGATTTCATACTGTATTATGGTATAAAAATAATGAAGTTACATTTAATCTGATTCCAATTTACTTATCGTGTACTATTTGTTCACAACTCTTGTTGTAATACATATAATGTTTTATTCTGACCACAGTGATCTCCTGTGCGTAATTCGTCTACTTCCATTTTTTTCACCCAAAAGAGCAAAAATTGCCCACAGAAGTAGTTCTTCATCGATGATATTTGCGTGAGTGCTGGATAGAAAGATAGATAAACCGGACGACAAAACGGAACGAGTGGACAACCATACAAGTTGTACGTCTTGTCGAATTAAATGCATAATCGACAAAACGTACGATAAATCGTGGCGTGTGGACTGGCCTTTACGTTCTAAATAAAACGACTGATAAAAATGCAGAACGTAATACGTGCGACGGGTTTAAGGCAAGACTTCAAAATACAAACAATAGCCCCAGAGAATATGACAAGCGAAATTAGGAAGGGAAGTAAATAGGGAATAAAGAAATTTACGTAGCATCACATACTGTTTAGGAATACAGAAGCGAAATGGCTGGTAGGACTCCGAACTAGGTCACACACGCAAACAAAATGGCTCCTCTGACTAGCAACATGGCAGAAGCACCCAGTGCCGCAACAAGGTTTCTGTGGACATGGGGCAGGAAGTTGTTTGGAGGAGCCCTAACGGGTGAATAAAAATTAAAAAAAAAGAATTTGCCTACTATTAAGGTAAATGCCGGGGCCCCATTCATGTTGGAGACCATGGGCATTCTGCCCCTATAGCCCCCCCCCCCTCCTTGCTACGTCCCTGGAAGCACCTACTCCTAATCAGCGGATAGCGGATGCCCTGCTAGCTCACCCCCAAGCCAATGGAAGACCTGCCGTAACATGTAAGACACCACACATACACAGTATGAACAGCTCGGGCAGCCAATGAGCGGCGTGGCTCGCCTTTATCATTTCACGCCTGTATTACTAGTTAGTCTGTGGTCGTATGATGACAATCACTGAGGTAGAAAGTAACTGTTTCCTCTAGTGAACAGCAACGTGAACGGAACGTATTATTTACAGCAATTTACCCGCTAATCACAAACGTGAGCTGTCGCGTTAACTTAGTTATGAACGGCACAGCCAAAATAAGTGAAGCCTTTACACAAATACACACTGCAAATAACTACAAAGCAGTTGCTACAGATATGTACATAGGCTTTGAAACAAAGTGGTGCAAAAATCTATTCGAGAAAATCATATAGTTTTCGAAACTTCACCTAACTTAATTATCAGCATAAATATTCCACTACTAAACTAATCAAATATTAACTATTTTGCTAGCAGTGCTACACATATTTTAACTAATTGTAATCGTCAGAAATGCTAACTTGCACAGTCAATATTTAATGAAAATGTCTTTGCCGGAGCAAACGTATGTTCTGCCCAAAAATAATTGTTTTTAGGTTATATTACGAGCTACAAATATAAGTGTATACCACAAATCTAATCAGTTACGTTTTATTTTATAAACATGTTTCTTTCTATTTCTAAAAAAAATTGCAGGCACCTGTAACATGAAAATTTTTGCGAAATCCACAAAAACTGTGAAAAACATATAAGTATAAAACGCGACTAATTCTACAATATTGTAGAGTATAGCTCTATTTCTGTTCGTGATGGATAGAATTCACGGTATGAAAGCAAATACCCGATAAAAATTGTCAGATTTTTTTCCGTGAAAATGTACACGATTTATTTAATTTTGCTTTGTAAATAACTGTACAAAACAAATATAATTTGTCTACAAACGCTCTGCGGATGAGCAGTTCATTACAGAGCTATGTGCACCAATTTGGTATAATATAAGATAATGCGAAGCTTTGTTTATAAACCAAAATTTCAGGTGAAGAATTTGTGCCCGGTATTTCATAAGCGATACGCTAGGTTCAATATGGCCCATGCTGTCACTTACCTATATCTACTGCCTCATTTAAATGATAGCCACATGTACACAGTCCGTAATTTGGTTATTTCGTAACTGACAGTTCACCATTACGACCTCCTCATCCCTTTCCCTGGAACAGCAACGCATGGCATATTAAACGCCATTGTTTAAACGACGCCCTTGTGTCGGCCAACGGCGAAATTTACTGTCATTACTTGTATGTAGTGGTTTTTAGGCCTTCAGACTTTTAGTACCAGTTAATTTGTGCCAAATTTATTTAAATAATATGACGTTTAGACTATGTGACGTTTAGGTTATTTGATGTTTAGGTCAAAGGACGTTTAGGCCAAATAGTGTTTAGGTAATTGACGTGTAGGCTAAATGGAGTGTAGGCTAATGACGTTCAGACCAAATTACGTTTTTTAGGATTAGTGACGTTTTAGCCATAAATTTCATGGTATGTAATTTTAGACTAAATGATTTTTAGGGCAAGTTACTTTTAGATCAATGAATTTTAAGCATAGTACAGGTTAGGCCAAGTACAGCTCAGGCTAAATGAATTTTACACATTTTATAATTTTAGAGTAAATTACTTTTAGCGGAAATGTATTTTAAGCCAAATAGCGTGGTTCGTATGTACAGTGTGTTTCGATTCAACACAGAACTGGCAAGTGGGCTGCCTACCCACCCGTAACCGGCTTGAATTCTGCTCGCGGCGCGCTAGCGACGGAGCTACGTTCGATTTCACTGGTTGCCGCCTTCTTACGCAGCATTCTAAACGGTTTAAGTCTTTCAACATATATTTACACAGACTTTGGAATATGTTTCAACGATTTCTGCTTCAGATCTCGTTATTTTACGCTTCTGTTAATATTTTTTACGAAATATTTCTATCAATAAACGTTTATTTACGACATAGTATATTACTACACAGCGATGCGACTAGAAACATTAACTCATCACAGACGTTTACAATGGACATTTACA
>PNEQ01043725.1:0-12510 GCA_003012365.1 Medauroidea extradentata
AAAGGCTTAATAAAAATCAAGTTCGTGTTCCGTAGCACGCATCTCTTTATTCATTCAGGGTTCGAACCCACTATTTTCCCTGAGATATTAGAGTGTGTTTCATACCGACTGGTGTTCAGTCGTGAGCTACGTGGAGCTGTGTGTGTGTGCCAATCACATTCGGTAGCTCACCGCGAGGTGGGGCCGAGTGGGGCATCATCTATATTTTGCGACACGAGAGTGATGGGCAGACAGTACCATCACAATGTATATATATATAAGAGGTGAAAAGGGGTGAAAAGTATTTTAATGTGTTTTTGAATAATCATTGATATATCTTGAACCTAACGGGCTATTGTTGTGTTTTTCACGTCTAGGAGACACCAGTTAAGTAGTCTAAAATGTCATACAAGGGTATATCAAAATTCAGTCCCTTAGGAGGTGAAAATACCAGGTATGTGTTTTAGATAACTCTTCAATATATATTGAACCCATCAAAATATTCAGTTTATTTTTGCTTCAGGGTAATGATTAGGAAAATGGCAGTTAAAGAGTTGTAAGATTTTTCAAAATCTGAACTATCACTACTGTACAGGAGTGATATGTGATTTTTAATGAATGATCAATTTTGCTTTGACTGAATGAGCTATTGTCATGATTTTCACTTCGCTTGGATACTTGAAGAAAAATTTAAGGTGTGAAATTAAGATTTTTTGAAATTCGACACCTAAAGGGGTTAAGAAGACATAAAATTAGTTTTCTGTCAGCCGATGATACTTATCTAACCAGTAGAGATATTGAGGTAGTATTCGCGTCAAAATGATGCATATGTAATTACCTAAAAAAGTAGTGTAGGTTTTTTTATTTTAATAAATATCTTAATTAACTTTCAAGGCAGACGATCTGAAAAACTAGTACGACCTGCAAGACATAAATTATACCGGAGTTTTATTCTACAGCTCTATCAAGATGCAGTGTTGTACAACCTCTATGAGCCCAGGAAATTAATATTTCATTTTTAAAAGTAGTTATTATGAATAATTTCGACGTTATGTGGTGCAGTTGTTTGTAGCTTAATCTATTGTTTGTGATGTTCTTGGCTGAAATTCCTTTTAAAGGCTGTGCAAACATGCAAATCTGACAAAAAAAAACTGGAAGGCAGATGAAATTATTGTAATTTGGGTGAAGTCGTTCAAAAGTGATGAAAATGGATTATGCAGCCAACTATTTACAGAAGTTCCTCGACAGCATCAGCCCACATGTACCATCTCATTATCTTCAAGTTTGGGGTACCAAATACGTTTATATTTCTACAAAACATTATCCTGCCAAAATTTCTTAATGCCACTCAACTTCAAGTGAAGGTTTTGAAAAACAAATATGTTATTGAGGGCACCATCACCAATTATTGTGCTTGAGGGAAATCAGTCTTAATACCATGTATACTACATATTTTATTTGATTAATCTCCTACACTTAACAGTCTGTAACTACCCCACATCGTCAACTTTGCTGTGACTATAAATAAGGCCCGGGCGAAGTTGCTGTTAATGGCAGGGACGACCAACTTAAGACTGCTTTTCGCGTGGACAGCAATAGCTACTTATCCTGCTGCAGAGTTAGCTCATCTAGCCTAATTGTCATTCTAATGCTTGATGATTGACCTGCCTGTCTGGTGTACAAAGAGATATCTGTTCCGAGTAATACACGCTAGCGACGCCGCGGACATACTTCTAGTTCACTATATTCATCATATAGTGTAAATAAAATGATGCCTGGTTTATTCATCCAACTTAATTAAATACACGAAGTTACAAAATGTAGCGATCATATGTTTCCAATAACTTTTGTTTCAATTTTTAAAGCTTGGTATTTAACTGCGTAGACAGGTATGTAGTTTACGTAAGTTTCATAACTGATTTGTATCTGGGTTGGTATTGCAATATATCTGTTGCTTTTCATTATAATTTATTTGATGTTTCTGCATCTGTCATAGTCTCCTTGTTTTATCAGAGTAAGGCAGAGGAATAGGTTATTATTAAATCTAAGTAAAGCTAAAGTTATGTGTTATTAAGGACAGTATTTTTTTTAAATATTGAATACTTGTGTAGTTAAGCACAACGTATATCATTCGTGCTGTTGCTAACCTCTTTTTATGTTAGCAATGTGCACTTAATCTTAGTGAATTTGTACAGTAGGTTATTTTCTGTAATATTCCAATGCTTGATGTTACGATTTCATTATTATTATTCATTTTAAAGTACTTCATCATTGTTTGTATTTTTGTGTTTTGTAAACAACTCCAGGCCATGTGCTTATAAACTCATGTATCCATCGAACATGTACTTTTCAGAAATAAGAATAAATGTGTATGTAAATAACCTTGCCACTTCTATTTTATAAATTTTGTATTATTATTATTTTTACGTTAAATCATGACCACCAAGTAGTGAATGGAGTAATATTTGTGTCTTTAGAAATTTTTTGCGTGGTCACAGAGCAACAATTCCCGCAGGCTAGTTGGCCTGCCTCCTTTTGCAAATGACCTCACTCCTGGTACCGTTATATCCCCCCCCTGCCCAGGAGGCCACTTACTCTGCTTTATTTCCCTAAAGCTCAGGTATATATGGAGGGTTCCCAACTTTAGTTCTTTATTCATTAAGGGCCTGGCCTAACCTCCTGGTAAACTTTAACACTCGCCTTCCTGTGTGGATGACGTCCACAAGTCCCTTTCACTTATTTACAACCTTACCTTCTCTCTTACACGCTGGGGGTGACGTTTGCAAGGTCCCCCACCCTACACATAAACATTCCTGCCTCAGATTGGTTGATTGACATATGCGAGGCACGACCTAGACGTATCCATTCTATATATCACTAATGGTGATATTGATATTCCTTTACCTATCTAAATTCTTGACCAATTTCTTGTATTACTATCAGGTATTCTTGGACCTAGAGATGCAGCCGCAATTCTTTACTTGTGAGCGCCATGTTGGTCTAAATTGAGATTTCGATGACCTCACACTTCACACCTGTGTATAGGCTTAGACTCTTTGACTAGGATTACATCCACTGATGTGGCCATGTAGATCCATTTTCACCTTTCACCATGCTAAAGTGTTGCCCAGGCTAGTAAAACTGTGTGAAGAATATTTAAATTATTGTGTGTACAGTAGCAAAATATAATTAATTCTCTTAAATCATTATAAAATATACTGGTGCATTGTTCAATATAGTAATTCATGAACTCATTTCAAATCCATGTGCTTTTTAAAATATTTTTGTCAGAAGATGTCCTAGAAATTAACAGTACACTCCTGATCTAACGACATCGGCGATCTAACGATATAATTTCCAGGAACCCTGGAAAAGTTAATATTTTCAAAATTGATTAAAACTAAGCAAAGTGCAATACATCACAGCAAAATGTTATTTAAAAATAAATTTACGTAGATTAACAAAAACATATTGCAGTTATAATAAATTAGTGATATGTAGCAATGGAACAAAAAAACTTAAAAAAAAAAACATGTTTGAAACTTTGGCTGGAATGTAGTTAAAGTGCGCGCCTGGTGAGTTAGACCGCCCGTGCAACACAGGCATATCTGAGATGTGATGACTAACGTTGCCTTTTCTCCTCCTCACTTCTCCACGCTCCCTCTGCCCTTCACGCCTATCTCACAGTTTTTCACACACCCTCCCCTCTGCTCTTCCTTCTCCTTAACTCCTACACGTCTCATCTGTGCCACCTGCCACACAGTCAGCCGCTTGACGTGTGCATAGCAACACTATTGTTTGACTTGTTGCCTGTCCATGTTGTACTTTTCTTGGCGAGTGCTGTACTGTAAGAAACGCATGGCTAAAAATAGATAACACCCCTCCTGATTGTCCACGCCAGCCAATAACCATTCACTCATCCCACCCCAGCCATCAAGCCAGATTGTGCTCGTGTGTACGCGCATCAGCTGCTGGCGCTGACTGTGAGAAATCACGTGACAACTAGCAGCCTGCCTGGCCACAAAGCAGTGCCACATGTTTGCCTTTCCTTTCTCACCCTCTCCCAGCCACCGCCTTTGTTTCCGTGTCTTGTGAGTGTGCAGGGGGTTGGGGGATGAAGAAACGACACTGTGCTTTATTTTTTCATTATAGCACAGTAAAAAAGGACCAGCTTGGCAGTCAGTCCGTAAAAGAGGCAAAAAAATCCTGTGTTCTCATCTTTTTTCTCTTGCTTCACATCAAGTTGTTCTCTTTCAGCTTGTCTTGACCTTGACGACTTCCGCTGTGTTATTGATCACTCGGCACGTGAGGCATATGGCTGCAGAGTCAAAACTGCCTACTAGTAGTCCCGTACATGTGGGCTGGTAAGGTTGTTGGTTATGCTCGCTCAACAGGGCAGCAATTAGAGTGACTGCGACCAGCGTGTAGAGAGCCACTTTGCCTCTATTCGCAGTGCAGAGCATTATACTGCTACATTGTGCATTATTTTACGATTTTTCCCATAGGCTTAAAAGACTTGAAACGACGAGTAATTTAGTTGTTATTTTAGTGACAGCACCTTGAAAAGTCAGTTTTTAGCCCTTTTGAGTGGCTCCAAATTCGTGTTTCTAATAGGCGTACTGGTTTTAAAAAAAATTACTATTTCTTTTGTAAGCATTGTTATTTGTATCACTTAAAATCATATAATGGCGACAAGCTGTAACAGTTCATATGTAATTGCAAAAAATAGGCCCAATGGCTTTACTGAAATGTTTTAAAACGTTGCAGCATACTTGCACGTAAATAATAAGAGTCGTTCTGTTGTCAGTGTGAGCTTCGCACCAGGCAAGCAGGATGAATCATGTGCGCACCACTAGTTGAGAGGGCCAGCCAGCCGCTCTCCCATCCCTTCTTCATCCTACACAACCAGACTAGCGCCCCTCGCGGCCGCAGGTGTCACGGAATGCGGGGAATTATGGAGCACCATTTTATGTGAAAGACACCTTTTCGTTATACTAAAATATAATTTCAAGAATAAGTGTTTATTTTAAGTCGGTAATTGCTCTATGTTAACTTTAAGGGAAAATAACCCTTTCATTTTTTTAATGTTGGGGGTGTCAAAATTAATTACCTCGGGACTAACGGCATTGTCTATCTACCAACATAGTTATCTGGCATTAGATATGGCGTTAGATCGAGGGTTTATTGTACCTATCACCAAGAGATGATGTTTTGAGCACCGAAGAATGTAAACATCAAGATACCAAATTATGACAGGTGCAATGTGACCCCGTCAGTTAGGATCTACGTAGGATCATTTTGCCTGCTTTAACGTTATTGGGAGTTGCACCCACAGTCCCATAGCTGTGTTCACGTTCGTAATTTAAAGATAAAACCAAAGTCATCGCTAAACCGTTTAACACACCTAAGGCTAGAAAGATCCTCAGGGAGGTATGCCAGCTTAGGAAACCTCTGATTAGCCTGCTCAATACACCACCAAAACACAAAGTAAGCCAGTTCAAAAACTCTTGGATGAGTGGCACCTGCGCACAGATATCCGCCCGGAAGCGCAGACTTTTCAACCCCATTTTATGTGAATTTCGTCCCTCGCAAAATAGTGACCTCGTCTAGATCAAACTGTCCAATAATCACTTGTTAGAGGGGAGATTGCTATCTTTGGCTAACTCTGTCTAATCGCACCCTACAGTTCGTGCAACTTAATGCCTGCAAACCATTCCCTTAGTTTGAAAATATACAATTAGAAATTATGTGGTTAGCTTATTCATTAAAAGTGAATTGTTTATATAGCATGAATTTGTATTGCGAATGAAAATTATAGTGTTCAGCTGACTGTGGTATTACTGTGTTGTAATTAATACTGTTGATAACCATACTGTTTTTGATTTGACTTACTTAATTTTGTGTGAAAATTAATTATGGTTATTTTACTTAATATTATGTGTTTTAAATATTTTAGGTGTCCAGATTTTTATGATGAAATCAAAATTAAATTACCAGCGAATTTGAATGAACAACACCATATCTTATTTACATTTTATCACATCAGTTGTCAAAGAAAAATAGACCAGACCAATGTTGAAACATCGGTTGGCTACACGGTAAGCATCAATTTGTTTTTAAGTGGCTTGTGTGATATATTGCTTGGTGTTTTAAATCCTGTGCAGACTTGTTGATCTATGCCCGTCTGAGATAACAGAAAGTCTGGAATAAACAGAATCAGTTTAAAATTGTATGTTAAACAAGATATCGCAGCACTCTACTGTACTCTGAAGCTGTGTTGAATGTTGATGGCTTGCCAGGATAGTTATTTAATACTCAGTATGTGCGTTTACAGAAATTTGAGCTTGGGTACATGGTGAATTTCCATGTCGTCTTGTGGCCATACTGGAGGATTGCACTAATATTGAAAGTAAATTGTTAGCAGTGTATAATGTTTGTGAAAATTGTCAGTGATGTGCATACGCTCGGCTCATGTGACCTGTTGCAGACAGGAGTAGCATATAAGTGATGTACACTAAGCTCACAGCTTTTTTGAGCAGAACAGTCATTTCAGAAAACATTGTAAATGCAGGAGAGAATAGAGGTAGTGTCACTAGGAATTGTGTTGAGCTGACCTCACTTGAGACGACTCCCAGAGGCTGAAGGCCTTACAAAATACCAACTCCCACAACTCAAATTCAACAAGGGGCAAGTAAAAACCACATCAACTAACCGATGCTTATAGCTAATTAGTGATTAGGGTTTTCGACATATCGTTCGTTAGCAATGAAAAACACAACATAATTTAAAGCTCGTGTATTAACTACTTCGAGGAGCAATTCACATACAAATGATGGTCCACATACGTGTACACTACACGCCATTAAGTTTACACCCACACTGATGAAAGCATAGTCTGATTCACTATGCGCATTCAATCTCTCAAGTTACTGATAAGCCTAATGTACAAGTGCACAATAATCCACTCTGACAATCTTCCCCATTTGACTCGTGGGCTTCGTCAAATAACCATTCACTCGTTCCACAAATGCTCCCAACATTTCCTCCCAAACGAGCGGCAATAATTTCATAAAGTTAAACAGTCAAGCAATATATTCCCCTGTTGTATCCCGAATGCGATGCTGCACCAACTGCGTGCTGACTACACACTCCAGTGCCTTCACTAAGGCCATTAAACGCCCAGCTGCCAACGCGCCCCAGTTACCCAAACTCGGGGTCAGCGATGAGGGAAAATGTCTCCATACGGAAACGGCAACTCACCGAATTCCTCGACGAACTTTTTGGAGTTAAGAACGCTCACCACTCACGGAGCAGAAACAACAGCCTTATGTCCTCTTTCTGAACAATAGTACGAGCAACGCTCGCGTACGTCTCGCCGCCGGCGCATCCATCCTTCGAGTAGAGAATAACGGCCTACCAAGGCACACGCCTCGTCCCCAGAGCTCACGATGTTGATTGCTCGGATTCCAACCCGAGAGTGAGTCCTCTCTCTACACGCCTCGACACCGCGGCGCGCCCACCTCCCCTGCGCCCCTGCCGCCGGCCGGCGGAACTCAAACCTCCCCCTCCTCCTAGGTCCCTCCCTCCATGGCCAGTGGAGCGGAAGGTCCGGCGGGGAGGGGGAGGCCAAGGCACCGTCAACCAGGGCAACACCTCTCACACTAAGAGGCGGCCGAAGCCAGCCTCGGTGTCCCATTCAAAAGGGGCAAACAGACATACTGCACTAGGCCCCAGAAACTCAAAACCCAGAAAAACCCTACAACAGAAACTAGAAGAAACACAAACCCCAAAATGTACCCAAACTAAAGCAAACCCAAGATAATCCGACCTAAGAAACAGCAGCATCCGTTCAGTGTGCTAGAACCAAGGCTACAGTAATGGGTGCTGCTTGGCAGACTTCAACATCATACAGCTTACTATTACAGTAAGACACCGAGTTACGTAGGGAGTTACGTGCATCATTTAGTTACGCGTTTTGATTTTTCCGTAAGTCAATCTTACTTACTGTCTTGAATGCAAATTCTAAGGAACTAATATTTTTTGGAAGTGTGATGTTTGGAAGCAACAAGTCTATTTGTATAATCTGAAGGCAATAAATATGACAAAAAGAATACAGTAGAACCCTTGTAAAACTCACAAACTTCTTCAAAATTATTAGGTCTCCAAAATGTGTGGTGCATGTGACAACAGGGCAATAATCTGTAGATGGGCTGAGCCAGCCGAAGGGAGTCTTGACAACACTGCTTAAGGCCTGTGTACCATGGCACACACACATGCGCATATGCACTCCACACTCCACAGATGATGCCTGACAAAGACATAGATACATGCACCGAGCTTGTCTCAGCTGATTCATAACTTTTGCGGAGGAGGTTATCTGCGCTTCCCATTAGACATACTGTGCGAGCATAAAGTAAATTACTGTGTCTGGAGAACTGTGCCATATACAAGATGCATTTTCCACTGAGTATCTCGTTCTCTAACTAAGGAATAGAAATTCTAGTGTAATGCATGTTCACATATTAAGGGTGCGGGATACAGCAATTTTCATAACCATGTTTTTATTTTTCATTTGTAGCAGGTATTTTTTTTTTTTCTTATTTTAGACACGAAACATGACTAAATTTTGCTCTAATGATTTTTTCTCTCTCATTGATTTTGCATATTGGTTTGTTACATTCAAAATTTTCGTGTTTCTGTTTTAAGGACCAATAAAACCAACTGACATACCAAACGGAAAAAATTCACAGTGGATAAAGATGTCGTAGACTACAATTTCACGTGTACGAAAACAAAGAATAACTTGTTGTATTTTAACGAAAATGCTGAAATTTAAAATCTAAATTTAAAAATTCAATAATTAAAAAAAAAAAAATACAAATTTTTTATTTTGTAGTTTAACATAACTGAATTTGTAATATCAAGATCATTATTCACTGTGAATTTTTTCAGTTTGATAAGCGAGTTGGTTTGGTGTCATACTTAAAACGAAAAAATGCAAATTTTGGCTTTAACGAGCCCATTACTAGAGCCCACGATGTTTGATGAAAGGAATTGTGCAACAGTTTGTTTCCGTGCCTTACATGCACATCTGGAGGTCTGCTTCTTGATTATTGGCAGAATGTATAATTGCACTGGCATGGCTCATTTGACTTGTTCCTACAGGAATGAGGCTACTGCGACACTAAACGTCTGTAATTTGCGGGTAAAACCCCGAGACGCTGAGATTTTAAAACAGCCAATCACTAGCCATGAAGCAGGGCTGCATATGTGCACATAAGGCATTGAAACAAATTGTTGCAGAATTCTTTTCAGCAAAAATCATGGGCTCTAGCCATTACGCAAAAACAATGCGAGATAAAAAAATTGTTATAATAGCAACGTTTTGTCACATTTTCTGTCTAAAACAGGGAAAGAAATCTGGTACAAATATAAAAATAAAAACATGGTGATGAAAATTGCTGTACATCGTGCCCTTAATGTGCATTCTTTAGTCGTGTGTTTCTTCTGGATGACCAGGTCCATTATCTAAGAGAAGCAGCACTTTTAATGGGAGTTCATTATTTGCACAATATCCTTTTACTTCTGGAACGAATTCATTATTAAACCAATCTCCATCCAGTGCACGTGTAACTCAAGCCTTGCTCTTAGAGTCCCATTTTACTGGCAGCTTACTCAGGTCAATTTTCTTAATGCATGCAGATTTCGGGAATAATAAACTGCAAGAGGTTTAACTTTCAAGTCTCTAGACACCTTGCAAAAAACAGTAACAATGATACTATACTTTGTGACTTTGAATCTAGGCATAGATTTAGCTTCCTTTGAATTAAATGTCTGTAGTGGCATCCACTTACAAAACAAAGTGTTTCATCAGTGTTAAATATTGGCTAATACAAATATGCACCTTCCCTCCTAAATATTTTTTGCTAGGAGTTCAGGAAGCTCAGCTAAAGTATTTTGCATGCTGCACCTGCATGTCCACTTTTGGCCTTGCCGTTGTTTTGGGTGTAGTGATGACTCACGCTTCTTGAAATGTTTTAACTACCCAGTGCTAGCGTTTAAAGCCATGCATGTAAGCCTGTTTCTACTAGTTGAACAACAATTATTTAAGCTAACAATAAAGCAGATATCACAAATATGTTTGGTAGTTTTGTTTCAAATGGTTTTCAACATGGTGGGGATATTTTTAAGACAGTCAGTGCTAGGTTTTACCTTTATGTAACTAATACAGTTTTGTTAACTGACTTATTAGTCAAAATTATATAATTTCTTGTTTTGAAAAAATTGGCCAACCCGGTTTTCGTGTTTATATTTCCTGCCTTTCCTAAGATAATCCTCGTGCTGTTTAGCCTCTGGTTTTACCATTCGTTCCTATGATTTGATAATATTATACCTTTGAACAAACAACATCTATAGAAACAATCCTATGATCGTACACCTTCTAGACACTTCTGCTCCAAGGGAGATAAGAAGTTATAGTGCTTTCTGCAGCAGCTGTGATCAACGAAACATGGAGAAGTGAGAGGCAGAGAGACAGCTAGCATCATACATATGTACTCAAGTGGTTATCAGCTGCCATTTTTCACCCCACATTTTACCACACCAGAACATCGTAGTCAAATAATTGCCTAACTGCTGCAAATATATGTAACTAGGCACGTGCTTATTTTGGTGAGAAAAAAAGTGAGTGGACTAACAAATGGCAGAGATTGCTGTGTGCGTTGAACTGCTGCGCTGCCATTTCCGTAATGGAATATGACTGAAGAGCAGTCCCGGAAATGGTGTGGAAAGCAGCTCTTTTCTTCTTTATGTACAGAGAATACTGAACAGTTAAATTATTACTTGACAGTTTTTTTCTGTGTACTCAAGTTTCCCTCATTCATGAGATCCGGTAAAATAGTTTTCTTTGCTGCCCAGATTTGAAATTTTGCATTCAGTTGTCTAGACAACACATTGTCTCCTATACAAATTGCTTTTTTTTCTACCACTTTGGTCAAAGCTCAGATTGTGCATGGAATAGAATTTTGGTGGTGCATAAAATTTGCCAATATAAGTTAATTACCAAAGAAAGGATACCAAAGAAAGTGTAAACACTATGGTAAAAATTTTTTTTCTTTCAGGCCAGAGAAACAAATTATATAATCTAATGTAAGTATAGATTGATGTATTATCATTATTATTATTATGTAGTGAAGAGGCTAATCTTAGATACCCAACATGTTTTATTGAGGTGTGACAAAGGTGATGTGACAAAATGGTAAAACACTGGACTCACATTTCTGAGTACCGGGATTCTATCCCCACCTTAGTCACACTTATTTTGGTTTACCTTGGTTTTCCTACATCACTGCAGGTAACTACTAGGATGATATATTTAATACATGCCATGGCGGCTTCCCTACCTGTAACTGGTTCTCTGGTCCTCTAGTTCCATCTCTGATGATCTTGGTTTTGAAGAATTGTTAAGCCCTAAAAACTACCAGAAGAGTAATACTCAACGAAAAGATCTTATCTTCATGACGTTTGTGGTAAAAACAACTCCCAGTAATTAATACTGAAATTGGTGCCATGCAAAAAAATCACATACACATATTAGCACAGAAACACTTAACATGTATAGGATTTCTTGATTGTAGTGAGTTATTTTATGTCCCTTCCGTCGGCACTGGGTATACGGATATGCCACTACACGGGCCTGGAAATGTGTCCTGCTTCATGTGATTACCTATTCTCCGAGTCTATCTCTCAGTACACAGGTTACAATCGCGCACGCCATTTTACACTGTCCTCCGTGTTCACATACCACTCTTGTCAATACACAATGTCATTATACACACAACATACATGCAATACATAACACTCCTCCCCTCACAGTTAAAACGTATGCACTAGTTAATCTTGAGGGATACCCTTTAGCCTAAACCAGACACTACATAATCTGTAAATTTCCGTGGCTGTGTCTTGATCCTCGTGAATGTTCGCTCTGTAGGAACCGGTGTGAGTCTCTTATGCTGCTCTACTGGAACTGTCAACAGTGCTGAACTACGATCTTCTGGTACTGCTACATCCTCCGAGGAGTCTGGCATTGTCACTTCCAAGGGTGTTGTCACGTCAATTGTCTGTCCAGCTGCCCCTAAATCCCAATTCATTGAATCCTCCGGAAACCCTTTGAAAGGCGATCCTGGCGATTGATGCTCCGATGACCTGGAAACACAGGACACGCATGGACTCCCGCTGTGATAAGTATTCAGTGGATATTGCACAGAAGTCTCTCCTGGCTGTGTAGCACTGGCTGGTCGACCTGAAGGCATCTTCTCCCCCGGTGTGCGACATACCAACTGATCAATGTGTCGCTGGTGAACCTGTCTGCTCCCCGTACATTCAACTTTGTACATTACTGGTCCGTTCCTTGCTATAACCACTCCCGGAATCCATTTGGGACCTGCTCCATAGTTTCGAAAAAGTATGCTGTCTCCTTCCATGAACTGTCGTCTCTGTGTCTGAACCCTGCTGTGAGTTTCTTCTCTAGAA
>PNEQ01043726.1:0-14717 GCA_003012365.1 Medauroidea extradentata
GACAGTTAAGACACAAGTTGTACTCTCTGGCAATACTGTACCGCTCCTTAGATGATTTGTTACTGAAGTGTGGGCACCTTGACAGTATATGAGGGTCCTGACACAACACACACTGTTCACTAATCTCACCGGCATGACCCAAGAATGAATGTGTTGGCTGCACTGGTGATTGTCTCCAACTCGTCTGTCCTGTCTGCCTTCAAGGGGGTTGGCTTGGTTTTTGAACTATTTTTGGTTTTTGTTCCGATCCCAGCGACTCAAACATGCGTTGCCGTCCTTCCAAAAAGGCAATAAACTGGTCCAGAGTTGGTAGAATTGCTGGATCTGTGATCGTCACCTCTCAGTCCTTGCGTAGATTTGAGTCCAACTTCCTTTCTAATAAATATATCAACACTGGATCCCACATGTTGACAGCCACACCTAACACCTTAAGGGCAGCAACGTTCTCCTGAATCGCTGCTAATAACTGAACCAAGGCGGTGGAAGTTCCTTTACCAGATGGTACGTTGATCAGGGCATCAAGATGGTGGTTCACTATCAGCCTCTTGTTATTGTAGCGCCTCTGGAGAATCTTCCATGCCACCTCATAATTGTCTTCAGTAAGTGAGAGCGATTGAACTAGAGACAAGGGTTCACCTTGCAGTGATGACTTCAAATACGACAGTCGTTCCACGTTTGTTATCTGGGGGTGTTTTGCTATCAGCGCCTCAAAAAGATTAGAGAAATTTTGCCATGATTTTATATCTCCCCCAAAGGTTGGTAACTTGTTGGTAGGTAATGCCACCTTTGTAGTATTGGAGGCAGAGGAGGAGTGTGCTTCACCGGAGACAGCTAGTTTGGCCACAGTGTCTGCAAGAGCCATGACCTTGTAGTATAGCTCGTCGAATTCATCTAGTCGCCTGTCATGATCGTCTATGTTAAACTCGGTAATGTTAGATGCCTTGGTAGCAATGAGTAAATGATCATTGTCAAAACCAGACCTGAGCTGGGCCAAATCCCGACAAGTGGCCTTGAGTAGTGGATGCTGAGTGGGATCAGACTGTGCCTTATCCGTCAATGCAGAAGCTCTTTTCAGACGTTTTTCGGCCCGTGAGAGCATCAGCTCTGCAGCCGCGATGATAGCTGCTGCCATCTCTTGTTGTTGTTTTGAATACCTCGAAGCAGGAGTCGTTCACCAGGCGGAGTGACCGGGTCACTTTGAGTCGTTCACTAATCGCAAAATGTTGGTTCAAGAACCGGTTCATGAACGATGATTCCGAGACTCGTTCACTACAGACAATTACCGTTAACCGTAAGTATTACTTAACTTCCGTCGTCATTCCTTGTAACGGTATTACAATTATTATTTATTTATACCGCACGCGCCGTGTTCGAAATGATAAATAGCCGCGTCGCGGCTTGTCACACCCGGGAGCCTAGCTTGTTCTTTGTCCTTCCTACACGGCCCAGCAATCCTCGGTAAACAACTTCTTCCCGTCCGACTCGCACCGATTTTCTAACTCCCGACACACCGACTAATATCCGGAATAAGGTCCGGCCCGGAGGACCAAAATGTTCCGTCGAACATACACGGCGTAAACACGTCCGTACGCAACCGATAACACCACACGTTTTGAACTATGGCTAGGTCGCCATCTTGCCCGATGGACTCGTTGAGCCCACAAGAGAAAAAAAAACAAAGCTAAGTTCCGGGTAAGAGTCACACAAGAGACAGTCAATAAAGTTCAGTTCACAAATAACAACAACAACCTAAGTACAAAGTTGACAGGTCCCAACACACTTTAATAAAAAAAATCTTTTTAAACATTATTTTAAACAATGATAAGATGAAGTGCTGTCAAACTTCTTTAATACAAACCTGAAGGGACCAAAATTTTGGCTGTTTGTAATAATGAGGTTTGTATTAAGGGGCTCTTCTCGTGGCACATGTGTTTGTGTGAGTGAGGTATTGTGCTAAGGGCGACGTCGTATGGGCCATACAACGGTGCGTCGCCTCTACACTTAAGACGTGCAGTCTTCGCGAAAAAACAAATTTTCTATGGAACTTTAAGTGGTGACCCTATTGTTTTATTTACGAAATCACTTTACTAAAGTCCAATGCACTACCCTTAAGTGGTTTCACATGTATTCGGCTAGTATATTTTCCGCTATAGCAGCCTGAAAACCCCGTTTTAACCCATTTTGATGTGCCCTAAAAGGGGATTTCTAATACGTGTGTTGTCTTGAAAGTACTTAAGAGCAGTCGTCTGAAGTGTGTGTTCTTTTCGTAGACAAACGGCGTGAACACACGTGTATTAGTTTCGGTGTAAAATGTTTTCTTCAAACATGCTGCGGTGGGATTTTATGGCAACGAGGCGGGCCCCTTAATAGGTGTTCATTAAAACCTTAAAAAATTTCTAAAATTTTGGTCACTCTGTTTATCCCCACAAATCAAATAGTCTTTTCACCACAATGACTGTCATTTACTTGAGAACTTTATATTGCATGGTTTAATACATAAACAAATTTTTTCTTGAACATTAAAGTAATTATTTCATTTCTTGTCCCATTCCAAGGGGAATAAAAATAGCTTTGTATTAATAAGAACTTTGTATTAACAGGGTTTGTATAATGAGGTTCCACTGTATTGCATACATAAGCCTAAAAACTAATTTTTATTCAAACAACATATTTAAAATACATACAGAATTATGTAGGCCTACTCTCAAATTACTTAAAAAAAATTTTGACAACAATTGAAAATAAATAATGTCATGAAACTTGAATAACTGTTTACGATTACAGTATTATACTGTATTATAAGAACTGTAAACAGTGTACACAATGGACAGTGGTTGGTCTTGTTTATGACTAGTATCACAGGTGCGCTTGTACTGGCCATCACTGCTACACTTATATGTATTGTGAGCCGAAAATATAGTTTTGGAAACAAGTTATAGGAAACAGTGTGAAACGCCACTTTTATCCACGAAACAACACATGTTTAACATGCACATGATTTCCCAAGTACTTCTGTTTCTGAGACACAACTTTCAATGACTATAAAATTGGTATATGATGCATGGGATTGTGTTGCTATGCTTTGCAACAACTGTGACCAGTCACTTCTGACTAAACTACGATTTGACGAGGCCATGACTAAAAATAATACTGATCGTTTTGTTAAAAGTGCAACGTTAGTTCACATGCAGTATCGTTGGCCCAAAGAATGTCATCAAGTTTAAATTTTTGCCACTCGTGCTAAACTGGGCATAAAAAACAAGGAAGAACAAGAAAACTCATACAGTATTTATGAATTTGTTATTATCTCAGTTTTGAAGGTAGTTGCTTATTGCAAGTAGAATTTGCCATTGTAAACAAAATAACTTTATAGTTGCTGAGCATTGTTTCTTAAGTCTAGTAGATAATTGTAAAGTCCATATTTATATTTCAATAAGTTGTATTTTGCTGCTCAGAATATAATTGCATTAAATGAGGTTGCGTGTTAAAAACTTGAACATAAAAAAAAATACTGTAACAGTCTAAAAATTGCAAAAAAAAATTTGCTGTACGTTAAGTTCCTCAAGTACTATATTTTAACCTTGAATCTCTCGAAATTTTAATACTTGTTCAACTTTCCTGTTCCATATTATTTGTGCCACTCGTATAATAACCTTGCTGTAAATATCAAGTCCAACCCCTTACCTACTGTTTTTTTCAGGTGAAGCCATCACTTGATGAGGCATTTGTAATCCAAGAGCAGAACGTAGCTTTGAACTTCATTGGTGCGAGAGGAGCACGGCCGGGAGTCACAAAAGAGAAGAGAATAAAGTATGCCAGGGAAATCCTACAAAAGGAAATGTTACCTCACGTGGGCGTGTCCGATTTTTGTGAGACGAAGAAGGCTTACTTCCTGGGGTATGAAAGCATTATTAAATCAGTACCTGGTATTTTAGGTGTTTAGGATAGACTGTAGTTGTCAAAATATAAACGTGCAGTGTTGCAAATCTGTACGGCAGTTGTGCTATTGTACAGTATTAACTCCCAATTTCCTCGGCTCTTGCTGCCTGGTTTTCTGATTGTCCTTGTAGCATCTTGTGTATGCATAAAAAATCTGATTAGTTCTTTAAATACAGTAAAACTCGCTTAAGACGTTCCCACGAGATACGTTTTCCCAGCTGAGTCTTTGGTTCGTTTGGTCCAATCACTTATGTCATAAGAGCCATGGTTAATTTTCCCACATATTACATTTTTCCACGTGCCTGATTTCCTGTATTATACTGTCAACTTTTGTAAAAAAACACAATTTTTATAAAAGTAATGTACGTGATTTTCTTTAGTAAACAAACTGAAAGGAAACTGCAACTGCAAGAAAAATACCGCATTTGTTTACATTTTTGTACAGTCATCATAGATAACTGACGTAAGATGTAGCGTTCCGCAGACAGCGAGCAGGTACACTCAGGATGGCCAACGCATGCGCGTAACACGAATAAATACAATCCGCCATTGGTGATCAGGTGCAAACCTGTAGCAGATTGACCGCGATCGCGTGTAATGCTTGCGCTCACGGCGCAATAAATTCAAGAGAATTGCTGCCGCTAACACTATCAATTGTATGGAACGCTATTGATCGCTGTACCTGCGTAGGCAGCATTGATCTCATTACGTGTGTTCGTTTGTCTTTGACGATAACTAACCTAAACTTTGCGAAACATGTTTGAAAATGTTACATTATGAAAAGATGTGTTTTAAAGTCATTTCCATTTTAGTGCAGTGTGTATAGATAGTTGTATAACGGCAATATAACAAAAAAAAAAAAAATAGGCATTATCGATAAAACAATTGATGATCATGGAGAAGTGTGACGTTCGTGGAAACATTTGTTGACCTGTGTAAAGAACTTTCCACCCCTTTCAAATGCATACTGTAACTGTCTAAATTCGCAGTAGCATTGCAGAAAATTTGTAAAAAGCTGAACAGTGTTAACCAAATGGTAAAAAAAAGAAGAATAAGATCTCTTATTAACATTTCAAGGTGTTCTCTTGAAATGGCATGTGCACGTACCATGAATCTTCCCATAGCAGTATATTCAATTCAAATATTGGTAACTTAAACTATACCAAGTTCTATGTTACAAAATATGATAAATGCATTGTTTGCATGGATACTATCACTTCGATTTTACCTGAAGAGAGTTTTTTAAACATGAAAACAAAAGCACTAAATAAGGTAAGCTGAATGAGTTTTACGAGATTTCCTTTAATTTACCCTTCCCACTATTTACACTTGTTCACTCTGTCCCCCTGAAAAGTGTAAATAAGGGATTTTACTGTACATTAAATTGTCCTTGCGACTCCGAAATAAAATTTAATGTAGACTGCACCTACAACAATAACAACTTAAATTTTAAAATCATTTTTCCCATTTAAGATGTTTTCCCAGCTAAGAAGTTTGTGGGGTAAAGTCCCTTCAAAAACGTCTTAACAGGATTTTACTGTAGTTATGTTAGCAGCACTGCAACACATCCACACTAATAAGAGACTTCATGTGCTCCTGAGACAGCAACAAGTGACTGGTGCTGTCAGTTTAGGGAGCAGAAGAGATATTCTTGGTGTGTGTGTCAGCCAAGCAGGCAGCACTGCAATGTCCTTTGCAACTGTGCAGCGACATCTCTACCTGATTCTTACCTTCCACGTCCCCACAACTATGATCCTGCTTCTGTATGTTGCTTGTGTTGTGCAGTGTAGTGTAACAAAACACATTGTAACTGTTTGTTGTGGTGAATAATCTTAATTATTAGTAGAATCCTGGAAATTTAGTACTTTCAAAAAATTGTTTAGTCTTTTAAAAAAGTGAATTTTGCATTTTTTAAAGCATTTCAAAGTATTTTACTACGTTAGGAGTGTGTAACCAAAGACATAAATACAGTAATACATTTTCTTACCTTGTCCAGGGTGGGAACAATAAACTTCACTAAAGTAAATATGGACGTTCTGTAATTTTCTGCTGCCCAACTCTCATTTGACTCTTTCACGAAAATAAAAACATGTTTTGTGTTGTGCATATTTGTAAGTTAAAAGTTATGCAATAGTTCCAGTAATATTTTACTTTACTTTGAATTTTTGCTGTTCACATTGTTTTTATAATGCTCGTTGGCTAATTTGTTTTCTGTAACTGGCCAACTGTCTCTCTTGTTACAAGTCACAACATACTTGGCTGCGATTTTTTTATTGGTGTTTCCTTGGTAAGATTTCGGTTTAAACAAATGTAAGGAATGTTGCCCTACGATGGTGTGACATTTCTTTGTTTTTCATATAACCCTATACAGTCTATGATTACTATAACAGACCTTTCTGCAAGCAACAGTCAGGTTATGACAGGGTATTATTGTTTGTACCGTATCATAATGGTTACCATTGTTTATTAGCAGTACAAAAAATATTTATGGTAAGTACTGTACATTAAAAACTGTATTTAACCAAATGGAAGTCAAGTTTTTTTTACAGTGAATGGGGGGTTTTCAAAAATTCTGGGTCTTCTTCATTTTGAGATAAGTTGGGCACAAATACCATACCTGGAGAACAATCGCCAAACAGTGTTTTTGTGAGCATTAATATATGTTATTTACTCATGTAACTTACACAATTTTATGATATTTTTGGTTCAAAACAGAGGGTGCATAAGATGAGGAAGAAATATTTTATTTTGCTCTAGAGGCAAAGAACAACTTATTATGCTCCAGAGATGAACAACCACTTGTATGCTCCTGAGACCAAAACCACTTTTATGCTCCTGAGACCATAACCTTTTTCATGCTCTTGAGAGAAAGAACCACCTGTATATTCAATCTATGGCATTTCACCAAGCATATGTGTTGGTTTTACCACACATGTTTTTGAGTGCTCAGTGAATTAAAAAAAAATAACATAAATTAAAAAAATAAATAAAATTTCAGGGTATGCACTTATGTTTTCCCCAAGCCAAAGTATTTAATACACACATTTAGTATTCTCAGTAGTAGTCTTAAATTCAGGGCAAAAAAATTTTCCGTAAGCAACTCTTAGTTTTGAGGAGATTGTCTTCCATTTGGGTAAAACATGAGTAAACGTGTTTAAGATAACTGTAATGTACAAATTTTTAGTGGTGAATTTTTTTGAACGGTTACTAGTGATAACACAAATTGGTGCAGAAAGTAGCATTTTTAAACAATAAACACTTTCACATTTTATCACAGTTCTATAGTATTTGCAATTTTTTTGCCCCGTAATCATTTAGTGAAATTTTATGGGAAAACCTGGTGTTAACCACACGTAAGTTAATGGTTTATGTTTTTGATGCTGACAGTCAACATACCTTCATTAATAACTTTAATCATGATACCCTAGTTTTGCAAACATTACAGTCTTGATTTAATGAATCGTGAAATAACAAGCAGTGAACGAAAAGGTTTTCAGGACACTTAAAAAAATCACTAAAATGGTGTGTAAATTGTAATAATATTGTGTTTAAAATATGTTTACTTATTTCTTTTTAAATAAATTTAAATCATTCACAGAAACAAGAAAAAAAATGTTAACATCAGTCAAACTCTGGCCACAGTCATCTTGTAGCTACAGCAGTGGTTAGTTGGACATAAGTATGTGCCGCATGTGACCCATGTCGGTACAGTTTTCTTTGTTATTCATGACCTTGTTTTTTTTCCCCCACCATTGCAACTAACCAAATAATGGTAACTTAAGCATGTTACTGTTTCATGCTACAGATATATTTGCGGTAGGCTTTAATTGTGATGCAACATTGTCCTAATGTGATGCAACATTGTCCTAATGTGATAAAACATGTCTTAATGACAACTTGGTAGTTTCTAGGTGTTAAATTACCGTTGGATATAATGAAACAATGATTTAGAGTAAAGATTTTTGGGAACCCTGACATTTTGTTAAGTCGGGATTGTACTGTACTACTTTACTTTTGTGCTGTCATGGAAATTTTTTAATTGCTGTACTGCTCCAAAAACAAGCTAACCCTTTAAACAACTGCAAATTAAAAATTTATATAAAAAAAAAAACTAAAAATGCAGTACATTTGAATACTTACCTCATAAATTACTACTTTCTGTCTGTTTCAAAATAAATGGCTTTAAGTGGTTGTCAGACTGTATTAACTTCGTGGGACGTTAAGAGAAAGGTCAACAGCAACCTTGTCATATTTATTTTGACTGCCGTACCAATGATAGTTAATTCATTCAACCAGTATCACCTATCCGGAGCCTTTGAGCAAGCTGACGCACAACAGCAATAATTAAATAACTTAAAGCTAACACTTACTGTATGTTAGGTACTGCTTTAATTTTAATGTTTTGTATTAAAGTAAAATACGCATGTTTGTTTTTGGAAAAAAACTTCCTGACATTGCCATTTTTGTTCTACTTTCATTAGATTAACGACTGCATAAAATAGTTTTCAGTTTCAGTTCTAAAAATTTTCAAAAATATTTTTATTTATATTGTAAACATGATATACATTTACACTTGTAGCAAACTGGTACTACAATTTTAGTAAATTTTTTCAAAAAACAATAATTGATGTGAGAAGTTTTTGTTTTTCAATTGATGAAACACCTAAGTCTTAAGTTACATTAAAAGTGTTGTACTTAAAAGTGTGGTGCACAGCACGTGCTTGAGGCAAGCGCTAGTGTTTGCTGAAATGTGCTTGACCCTCAACACAGTAATGTAAGGAAGCGCCATAGTTGCAGTAAATCAAAACTGGTTTGTTATGCAGGTACATGGTTCACCGTCTTCTGTTGGCTGCCTTGGGTCGCCGTGAGCTGGACGACCGAGATCACTACGGGAACAAGCGCCTGGATCTTGCAGGACCACTGCTTGCATTCCTTTTCAGAGGGTAAGCATTTTTTTTTGTATTTTTTATGTCTGTCCTATCCACACGGGTTGTTACCTCAGGTTTCAGCATCTTTATATTTATTTTTATATTCGTACCAAATATTTTTTTTACTATTTTAGACATAAATTGTGATCAAGTCTTCCTCTTAGGAAACTTTTGTATCTCATAGTTTTTGCATAATGAGTCGTAAACGTTACAATTTGCACTTTACGGTTTTAAGTACGCCACTTAAACCAACTGACATACCAAACCGACAAAATTCACAGTGTATAGCAATGTTTTAGGCTATGATTTGACATATATAAAAACAAAAATAAAATACTTTTGTATTTAATAAAAAATGCTGAATTTTGAAATGAAAATTAAAAAATTATCAGCAATTTTTTAGATATACAAAAAATATATTTTTTTTGTTTTAAATATGTCAAATCATAGCCTACGACATTGTTATATAATGTGAATTTTTTCAGTTTGGTATGTCAGTTGGTTTCAGTGGCGTACTTAAAACTGTAAAGACCAAATTTTGATGTTTACGACTCATTACACAAATCTATGAGAGATTCAAAAATTTCCTAAGAGGAAGATTTAATCACAATTTATGTATCAAATAAAAAAAATATCTGGTACAAATATAAAATTAAAAAAAGACGTTGAAAACTGAGGTGAACCGCTCCCTTAAAAACTAGTCCAGGCATGCAGTTCTAACGAATTTGATCCATTTTACCGGATATTTAAATGGTAAAACAGACATACGGATAATGTTAGATATTCACGGATATTTCCATCACCTATCTTTAACAACCACTGACGCAATACTGTAGTTAGTGATGCATATGAATGGATTAACGAGTTTCCCTAATCTTTTCCATGTTTACTTTGCCTAGAAATCCTTTTTTCTTTATTTATGAATAAAAGGTGAGACTCTAGACAGGTAAATATGGGACACATTTAAGGTTTGTATTACGCCAAAATAAATCTTAAAAACAATTTTTTAAACACCTCATAATGGCAGCACCCCATATTTTGGCTCAAAAATTTGGTTAAAAACTATCAGCGATTATGTTAGTAAATACGGGTATTTACATGTTACGTGCAGCGCCATGATACGAGCAAACTATGTCTCATTCGAGGACATAAATAAACTTGTGCAGATATATTCATTTTTCAACAATACGTACCTGGTTGAACATGTTCTTAGTTTCTCTAAACTTGTTCTATAAATTTTCCAAATACGAAAACGGGTGGACATTTTCACTGCTAATTTACCGAAACAGGTTAGAAAATAGTTCAGTTTGTAAAAAACATTAACAGTAAATGGTTTCCTATAAAACATCTCAATTTTTCGCAGCATTATAATAATTTACTAGACATATTAATTTCACTATCGAAATTATACAGCAAGAATCTTCTGAAAATACTTGGGAAAAGTACATAGATGTAAGTTCGAAATATTACATGATTTTACAAGATTTTTAAATGCTAATTACAGGATTCTGGAAATGAACGTGGTGGCAGCCCTGGACTAGTCTGTGTGTAGTACAGGTGGTTACTTGCGTCATTTGTTAGTGCTTGTGTTTGATTTCCATTTGATAGATTTTGTATGATAAAAGTTTGAAATCTTTATTTACTGTTTGTTAAGTGTACTTTATTTAAGAGGCTGTTATTTGGAACTACAGTAGAGTCCCGTTATAACGAGGTGTTACGGTTCCTGGTTCGAACCTCGCTATTGCCGAGACCTCGCTGTCAACGAGTTTGGTCGATTTTGACACCCCAAAACAAAAAAAGTGCCCTAAAATTGCATCAACTTGTTACAACAGGGAACATTAACGTTTTGTATTAATTCAATCATGTATTATTTACAAATGTTGGCTTGTGCCCTTCGCAATCAACACATAAAGTAAGTTTGAGGGGGACGTAACTCGGCTGCCGCAGTATCGTCCAAAACTCAGTCACTCTGCCGCAGTGTCTTGGCACGGTATGGCCGGCGGCTGCTGCTGCTGCATGGCGTGATCGCCTCAAACCAAATAGCAACAAATACCGTATTTACTTGCATAATGGCCGCACATATTTGACCAAACTTTTGCCCCAAAAAAATGGGGTGCGGCCATAATGAGATGATTTTAATAAAATTGAAAAAAAATTATGCGGGGAAAAAGTTGCATTTGCATTTGTTAACAGGACTGACTTGTTAACATTAATTAATATTGCGTAGAAATATTAAGAATATTCCTGTGATTCGCCGATGACCAGCTGGCTTAACGTGTGTTTACGTGCACATGTAGTGCCGCGTGCCGGCTGCCGGCCGGGCCGCCAGGCGCCAGTGCCGGGTTGTATTCCAAGCTGACTAGCTGGCAACAGCGCAGTGAGTCATCATCTGCTGCAGCACATTCCGTTCTCACCACCACTACCTCACATCCCTTCCCCCTCCAGGTCATTCCGTGACCACCCAAGTGGAGTGTGAAACAGAGAAGGTAGATGTGACTGCAGGTCCACTGGTCCGCTGCATTTACCATTGTTTCTGCATCATCCCGTGACCTTCCTCTCCCCCTCCCCTTTCAAACCCTTAGCGGGCACAGATGGCGATGCCCCCCAAGGTCATAGCCTTGTTGACAGTAACGGGAGCTTTGAACCCTGTTTTTGTGTTGTTCAGGGGTGGCCAAGGCAGCGTAGCCTACTGAGAAATACTGGTGCGGCCTTTATTCGAATTTTTTAAAATACCATTTTAATCATTTCAAAACAAGGATGCGGCCATTATGCGAGTAAATACGGTAGTCGCTGTAAAATTGCATTCTTAACAAACGAAAATAAGGACCAGTATTTCAAGGCTTTGTTTTTTCAATTTGAAAGGCCGACATACCACCCCATCACTTCCACTGACATTTACAACACGGTACTGGCTGCTTCAAAAATTACGAAAATGACTATCTTATCAGACTATGGGATAAAATACAGTATTCACTCGAATCTAAGACGCCATCGAGTCTAAGATGCAGCCTACTTTCAATGATTAAAATTAAGAAAAGTTTACATGCGAGTCATGCATTTCTTATCAAAACACATTATCTTACCCGACCTTGTCGCCCCACCTACATTAACACAGTCGACAGCTGTTTTATTTATAGAACTGGCTTGCTAAAGGGCGAAAGAACGCGTGCTGTTAACCAATATTACAAGGGAAGAGGGCTGAGGTGAGCGACCGCTGCATATGGCACGTCATGGGGATGCAGTGTGTGCTTGCGTGTCACAGATAAGCAGCCGCCAGCCAGCCAGAGAGTGAGGGGAAGTTGTCAAGGTCAACCAGTTTGATTTTCTCTTACTTTGCTTCAGTTTATCGCTTCCGTCCGTGTTTGCACACAGCAGCATTGTTAGACGTTCTTTACTGCGTTGCCCCCCCCCCCCCATGCAGGCATCTCCTTTGACCGCAAGTGTACGATCCGGCATCAAGTTATAAAACATACCCGCTTCGTCCGCGTTGTACACGTCCCGTGGTGAATACCATTTCAAAATTGTGTGCAGCACAGGCAGCCACTTATCCACCGCACCACTTATCCACCGCACCACTTGGAACTGCCGCACTTTCTTCCACAATCTTGTGCAATGAGATGTTGTATCGCTTGTTGAAACGATCCAACCAACCAACAGAGCATTTAAAGTCTTCAACTTTTTGCATTGTGGCGAATGTGTTGGCCTTTTCCTGCAACATTGGTCCAGTGACTGGTACATTTTGCCCTCGCATCTGGTTGAACCAGCCAATCAAAGCTTTCTCCACATCTTCATTGTTAGCACCACGCAACTTTTTAAGTTCAATGTTCCGACCTTCCTTCTCAACTGCAGCCATTATCTCATCATTTTTCTTTAAAATTGTCGACAAGCTTGATGTTGTAAGGCCATATTCCCTTGCAATATCTGCTTTAGACCCCTTGCCATCCTCAATCTTCTTCAAGATCTCGTACTTCGTAGCGAGGTCCAAGGTCTTTCTCTTACCGCTCATATTGTCAAATCACTTCAAAATCGCAATCAAAGTCCAAGAAAACTGCGTGGGTCGTCAACAGTGCTAGCCAAAACCGTACTCCAAAAACTTACCAAAATCGAAATCCAAATGAAATAGCGTGAGGTTGTCAATAATAGTTAAACACAATAGTATTAAGTTTAGCTAAAAATATAATTACTCAAACCAAGCACAATTGAAAGCACAATGACCTCAAAACACAATGGGAATATTGAAAAGCATGACATGTAAAAAAAGGGGAAAACTAGAAAGGGCGGGATTCTATTTTTAGAGCAGTGCTTGTTGGCCGGCAGGGTTGAAGTGGGAGGGTGGCAGAAAGGCGCGCGGGGAGAGGTAGCAAGGCGGCGGAAGAAATGTGACACGTGCGACGGAGCATGGAAGGGGGTGGGGGAAGAGTGGGACAGAAGCCGCGCCGCAAACTGATAACAAAAGTAAGTGGCACGAATCACTGTCACTATAGTCTGTGCAAGCCTGGTTCACACAGGCAAAAAACTTTCGCAAGCCTGCTTCACATGATCTTGCTGTGTAAAAATTTTTAGTTTTTCATAAAATATTTAATAATTTTTTAATTTTTTGACAGTTTCTCAAAAATACCTCACTATAATAGAGATCTCTCTATAAGCGAGCTCGCTATAGCGAGATCCTACTGTATCAAACTCTTCAAAGATTAAAAGGAAATTAAGAAATTGAAGCAAAATTAAAAGAAGTATCTTTACAGATGGTTAAAAACTAAGTTAGCTTTATATTGGTCAGCATATGTATTTATTTGGCTCTTATTAATTGGCACATCGCATAATGAATGAATGAATGAATGAATGAATGAATGAATGGATGAATGAAAAAAAAAAAACTGGAATTTTTTTTTTTTAATGTGGCAGTTGTGGTTTGAGGTGTAGGCTATTGAATACAAAATAACACAAAGTAATAGCACAAGTTAATCATTGTTGTAATTTGAAAGAATGACATTTTGACTTATTTTGATGCATTATAAAGTTAAAAACTGTGTTTCAGAACAAAGTCTGCATTTTAACAATTATGTCTAGAATGGGCAATTATGGGACGTCCATGAAGTGAACCTTTTCTGGACATACTGAGAGGAAATGTATACATACAGTAGACCCTCGATCTAACGACACCGCACGGTGCCAGATAATTATGTCGTTAGATCGCAGATGTCGTTGGTCCCGAGGTAATTAATTTTGACATCCCCAACATTAAAAAAAAATTTGAAGTGTTTTTTTTCCCTTATAGTTAATATAGAACAATTACCGACTTAAAATAAACACTTTTTCTTGAAATTATACTGTATTTTAGTATAACGAAAAGGTGTCTTCTAAATAAAATGATGCTCCATAATCCCCCGTGTGCCGGGAAGCCTGCGGCCGCGAGGTGCGCTAGGTCTGGTTGTGTAGGATGGGGGAGGGGAGGAGAGAGGCCGGCTGGCTTTGTTTTTTTTCCCTCAACTCGTTATGCGCGCGTAATTCATCCTGCTTGCGTGGCGCAAAGCTCACCAACAACAGAACGACTCTTCTGTAATGATTTAAAACATTTCAGTAAAGCCATAGAGTATTTCTTTTTTTTGTAATTAACTATTACAGCTTGTCTCCGTTATACAATTTTAAGCGATACTGTGAGGCACTTGGCCCACCCTTCCTTGTTAATTTTCCAAATTTCTCATGTGACCTTTATTTCCTTCTGGCATAAACGTAACGTAAAACCTAAAAGTTTGATTTATATATAAAACCGGCGTCAGCATAGGTCTAATAGAATCCCGGGAGGCTTCGTGGTCACTAGCTGTGAGAGAGAGGGGGGGAAGGAAACCCGGC
>PNEQ01043729.1:0-11833 GCA_003012365.1 Medauroidea extradentata
AAGCGGCAAGGACGAGATCAGGGGCGGGGGGGGCTCATTTCAGGTTTTTCTTGGGGGGGGGGGGCAAGATATTTTTGGCGACAGTGACCTTGCTAGAATTTTTATTAATTAAATATGTATACATTAGAAACTTTAATAATAAAACTTCAGTTTTATGTTCTTACGTTAGTATTATTTAAATAACAAAATAGCCTACACAAAAAATGTTAGGGCCGATATTATAAACCTCTTTCGAATGACAATCAACTACTTTCCTCATTGAGAAAGCATTGGTGAGCAGTTGGTTGTCATTCGAAAGAGGTCTATAGATACGGCCCTTATCCTTCTAAATGTACAGTTGGAATGAGTACAATCCCACCACGATGAACAGAAGATATTCATCCCACAACTGTATTACGACATGATGAGAAGCCAGACTGTGAAGACTCTCAAGTCTATCTGCGTCGCCCTGTGCTTGTTGAAAAAAAAATTATGTTGGCTTCTTTGGATTTGGAAATCAACATGGAAACCAGTTTACTTTTGTTCCGTGGACTGGCAAGGAAGTTAGCTCTTCCAAGATACTGCAGGCCCCACTGTCTCGCTGAACATTCATTCGATATAATTATTTTTAGGGCTCTATAAAAACTAGGTATAATCGTCCGCCATTTTGGGTCTTACACAGCTACCACCAGCGAAGTCATGCTCGCGCGCCCGAAAAATCACAGAAACCTAACTCATCACCAATCGAAAACTATTCGGTCAATCGACTAAAAAAAAAAATATATATATATAATTCAACTATCTTGTCAATGACGCTATTCATTAATTTTCTTTATGATAGTTATTTACTATGTAAAAAAAAGTTTAACAATGGCATGAAAATTTTTGACAGGGAATTGCAGGGTAAAATATAGTAAGCGAGAAACTTTTTTGTTTTACGAGATAGATGGGTGTGCCAGTGGACGAAACTAAAAGAATAGTATACAATTAACATTTATGCCCCTCTTGACAAGTTCCGTGAATCGCTGTTGTTTTGGCGGCAGGTTGAAGACAGAATATCTCTGGCGCGCGGCGCCGCGCCGTCTAGTTCAACGACCTGACTACCAATTATTCCTTGGTTTATCCTCATAGTATTTAAGACATTAACTTTATCTCTACATTTTGTATTTATTACAACGTATTCAACTTTCAATAACAGATTATAGGGTTATGTACAAAAGTAAACATTATCGAACATTAACAAATTTACAAAATCAAATACTGCATAGAAAATTAATGCAACATCCTTAATTTCACTAAAGATAGAGTTTGAAATCTACAATTTTTTAAAATTAGTTTAAGAATTTTGACTCTCCCACAAAATAGGCGTAGGCCTACATACAACTGGAAATATATATTTTTTTATTTACTTAAAGGCACATTTTCAACAATTGATAATAAATTCATGAAAGCTAATTCATCTTATGTCTATATTACGGTTTTTAAAGGTATCATAACTCATTGAAACGCAAATATAATATTTTTAACTTTGTACTATTTGTTATTAAGTATTCATACTAATATTATCGAGGCTGCAGTAGTAATAGAGGCAGTATCACATATAAAAGTACAGCTTTCACTCAATTGATTTAACATTCTAAAAAATTTCAGTTTGTTACAAATAAAAGAACGTACATTTTTAAAGAAAGTAATTCGAGAAAATTGGCCTTATTACAAATTATTGGCATGTAATAGCAAATACGTTTGTATTTTACGTTACTAATGCAAAATTCATTATTACTAATCGGACAGATCGATGCATCTCTACTCCGTTGCTAAAACGTTAGTTTGAAGATTTATACGTAGTGTGTCCTGAAGCAGTAAACTAAATTATTGAGGTTTCAAGTAGTTTTTTTACTGATATGAATTTCAGATTTGTATTAAGTCAATCTACACTAAAATTACAACACACTGCATATCATATAACGGTGTGAATAAATTATTTTTTGTACTGTAGCTGCTGCCCTTTCACTTACTCTGTGCAGACAGTAGCCACGCTGATTTATAATAGCGTCAGGATAATAAATACAAATCTTTCGTCACTCACTTGTGCAAGTGCTAATTTTTCTTACAATACGACTAAACATGTTAGTTATAGTCTATGACTAAATATCTTAAACGTAGCATGCTTACTTTTATGCCCATTAAGCCAAGCTAACAAACACTACATTTCCGTAAATTTGTGGAAAAAAAGTATGGAGAAGTGCCACTAATTTACTGTAGCGTACCTCGTAAATATAACACGCGGTATCTTACATCTATACTTAAATACTCTCTGTAAACATGTTGAATATAAATTTGTATTTAGAAGTTCTTTCCTTTTTACTGTATGTCTGTAAATAACGCAGTTAACGCCCAATACAGTTAATGCGGGAATAGTAATTTCTATTCTATACCTACATTATCACTATGGATATTCATAATGTAGGAATTTCCGTTATCAACTAAATACTTGTGAGAAAAAGGTTACATGCAAAAGCCTATTAAAATTTACAGTGAACCCTGTTAATAATACAAACCATGTAAATATAAAGATCTCATCAACACTAAGTAATTTTCGTTCCCCTAAGAATGAGATGAAAAATGTAACACTAACTTAAACGCTCTATAAAAAGTTCCTTTGTACACCACACAACGCCAGAACCACGACATCTCTGCCGAGGTTCCTCATTCATTGCGATAATTCGGCAAAACGAATCTTCTCCCAGAAATTTGTGGCATGTGTTTTACTATGAACTGGCGCTTCAGAGGCAATAATTAAAAATAAAAGTTAACGTTCGTAAAGATCTTTATATAAAAAAATGTAAAAAGTTCGTAACAATAAGTAGGAAAAGGAATATTTCGCGAGTTCAACGACATGCGTGTAGGAATCCATTTTCCTGTTTATACACAAGCCCCGACCATTTATCCACTAGCTGCTACTCACTGTAACAACACACAACGAACTAATAGACGGGCTCGAGTATGCATAGGACAGTGGATTATAACACGTCGTTCACTGAACTCGCGAATTATTTCTTTCCCTAACAATAAGTGAACAAAATATGTGTTTTTGAATAAGGGTATGTCCATGAAACAAAATTGTTCGAAACACATTAATTTCTTGACTACATAAAACATATACTTTGTACTTATATAACGGTAAACAGATAAGTGTAATTTATTATACGATTGCTGTTTATTGTCTTAAAAATTCATGTGACAGTTGCGGCAGATCACAGGTAGCTCTTTAAGGGACGAACTTGGTAGGCTAATGCAAAGGATGGGAGTTCTAATCTAGGTGTCGGTCCAATTTTTTTTTGTTATATATTCATTTGGGATATAATTTATGTTCTATGCTGTAGTGGACTTAAACAAAAATGTAAATAAAAATGCAATATGCATCGCACCGCTTCTGCGAAAAAAAGAAAAATAAGTTTTAGTTCCAATTTGCATAAACAGTATTCTTTAAGTGATGAGACTGTGATAAACTGTAAGCAAAATAACTGCACGTTGTAAAAATTGTATATATTTTAAAAATTAAATTAATTTTAGTCTCTCTGCCCACTGTAAAAAAGTGATTCGGTTTGATGCTCTATTTTAGGTTATTGATTTATAAATAGAATAAAATAATTACAAAATTTTCTACATATCAGTGAAGAATAAAAAAATTCTGTAAACCGTAATTTCAAATGTATTCAATATTTATTTTTGTGATATTACAAAATGTGTAATTTTAGCTTACATCGCGAGTGACCAAATTAAACTATATATAAAAAAAAAAGTAAAATGTTTGGTACACAGCATTAGTTAAATAGAAGTATGTAAACGAATACTGTTTTTAAAATATAATTTGTCGAATTAGTCTTTGTGAACTAAACTACATTTGTTGGATTCAATCTTTTTTCCGGTGTCTTGCGGTTTATTGCTGTTCGTTTGCTACTTATTTTTAACATTTACATCTTACGTTACAAAAAGTACATCTCAAACTGCTGTATAAGATTTTATGTTTAAAGAAACAATTAAAAAATATAAAAGTATGTCATGAATTATATTTCTATTTAAATTCAAACCTTCATGTCTAGAGCCAAATAGAAGCATTAGTTTGTAAATCATGTCACTGTATTCACTGTTATCCTGCCAACTGAGCAAATATGTTATGTGAAAATATAAAGTATAAACCTTTACGAATAGTTTTGTTCTACTGTGGCATGTTGTTTTAGATCTGAAAAATAGAGACGGAAATTTTTGGAAATGCAACTGTAAATGA
The DNA here is from genome assembly GCA_003012365.1 of Medauroidea extradentata. Lineage (NCBI taxonomy): Eukaryota > Metazoa > Arthropoda > Insecta > Phasmatodea > Phasmatidae > Medauroidea > Medauroidea extradentata. The sequence goes on from PNEQ01043729.1 coordinate 4,268, forward strand.
ATTATATCAAAAAACTTATTTTCAGTTACATATGTGCTGCGATTGAGTCTACAATATTATTTAGTTTATTATATATATATATATAATATAGATATATAAAGTTTTAAATGGAACTACCACGAAACCTGAGGCTTATAGACAAGAAGGGCTCTTGTAAAAATAGTATTTTATGTTCTACGTTATCTAATTAAGTATATAGTAAAAAAGTAACATTACAAACTAGAAACTTAGTAATAAATACATATATATAACTGACATATACATAGTAAATGTTGTGTAGATAAACTAAGAGTGAAGTTGTGTTCGCGTCGTTGAGCGAGACCATGCCTCGCGCACGAAATATTCTGTCTTCTACCTGCCACCAAAACAACAGCGATTCGCGGAAATCGTCAAGAGGGGCATAGAAATTTAATTTATACTATCCTTTTTGTTTTCTTCGCTGATACCCCCCCATCTATCTCGTATAACAAAAAAGTTTCTCGCTTACTATAATTTACTCTGCATTTTCCTGTCAAATGTCAACATGGCATTGTTAAAATTTTTTTAAATAACATGATAGTTGAAGAAAATAAATTTGATCTACATTATCATTGGCAGCATAGTTCTTAAATGCAATATAAAAATTTTGAGTACATTTGGCTGAATAGTTTTAGATTTATGATGAGTTTAGTTTGTCAGGTTTTTGGGGCGCGCGAGCATGCATCGGCTTGCGCTAGCTCCGAATGACCCAAAATGGCGGACGATTATACCCACTCTTTATAGTGCCTTAATTATTTTTGCTTGACTTTTTCCAGACTCAGGATATCCATAAAAAAACTAACGCAGAAGTTGCCATGTATTTAGAACATAAGAATTCAAAAGTATTAAAAAATTCATTCACATATGAACATAATATCGCCACAAGAACAAGGCATGTCTACTGAATTTCAACGTGTTTTGGCATCGGAACCGTTCGTTTCACGATAGACCATTAAAAGACAATCTATAATAAATTTAATTTACTTTTTTTCGAAACTAGTCACATTTAGAAGGTGTCAAAATTGAAATTCGTAACCAGTAGGGAAAATTTACTGCAAAATGTGTCATCCAGTAAGATTTATTCATTTTAAAAAGGAAAATGGAATGATCTCTTTCTCCACTACAGTCATCACTGTGTATTAAAAAAATACATGAGGCTAACTGGTACGTAACACTAACTTCCTGACTGATTAAAGTTGATAGAAGTTTGTATAAGTGAACAGTTACAAGCTCGCAACAGCAGCGAGTTGAGAAATTAAAATGTTTCATTCGTAAAAGTGTTTCCTAACAGTGAATGTCTGAATCTGAGAAATCTGATGACTACACAGACTACAAGGAAAATAAATTGGGGATTTTTTCATACAAGGACAAAAAAAACTCAAAATAACGTCGGCTATTTTCTCACAACTGTTGAACAGAGTAGGGTGTTGTATCATCTGCAGACAGTAGAGTATATCTTAACAAAGAATTATTTTATAAATTATTTATTTTAACTTAAAGAAAAATAAGTACAGTACATAGGATTTGAACTGTTTCCTGTAGTAATGTCTGTTCATCTTCAGGCAAGTAAAGATGTACATGATATATTAATGTCGTTAAAACAGCACAAAAAAATAAAAGAATTCCATGTTTTTGTGGGTGTAATAGCGAACAAGTTACCTAAAATAAAACATTCGAATAGAGCAACACAAGTTCAAACACTGGTGTAGCTGATAATAAATTAATACAGCCTAAACAGTTCCATATTTCCATGTCATTTCGTTACAAATCAGTTGTAAACCGATCACAGAAATCAATTTACCTACGTCTCGACCATGTACTCCATCAACCAACCTTTTCCTACCTATTCTCGAAGTCTATCATTCTCACCAGTTAGAAGACACTCTGAATTTTCAGTTTTGCAATAGTTCTACTGAATGAATCATCAGAAATTATACTGTCTTCACTTCGCAATTACTCTTCCAGTCACCTTTCTACTTTTGTGGTGACCTAGTCCCATTATCGTAAACAGCTTTATCTAAAATCATATTTTATCTCCAAGATGCAAAACCTCTTCAGTTAATCGAAAAGCCTCATTTTTATGTTTGGTACACTCAAAATAGCTCCTTAGGTAGGATGTCAGAAACCATCCTTCCCACTCTCACAACTAGATGCACAACACCTCACTCCACTGACCACATACTTACCACAATCAACAACCACTCGAACATTCATACTTCCACAGAATCAAACGGTTCACTGCACTGTATTTGCCGATGACGCGCAACACACTATTGAATCATATAGGATTCCCCACATCCATGACATCACTGCACACACGTTGCAGCAGTCACACCAACCTACTGGTACAACAACTTTGGCCGACCCACAACCAGCGCCCACAACAACGACAACGTTTCAGAACTACTCGTTTCAAGACTAAAATACCAAGCAAAGAAAAGATGCAACGCCCTACCACCTACGTCCAGCTGATGACGACCCAGTCCAGCCACATTGTAGCACCAAAACAACAAAATTCCGACATACGAATGCCGGGACTCCACACGGTTTTCCCTACACCCAGCAGCCGATCTTGTCCTTTACACACACATATGCATACAAACACACACATACACTCTGTCAAACCATATATCGGAAGGCCGAACCCTAACGAAGGATAACATTTGCAAATAAAGGACAAAGATCCGTACAATAGTATAAAAATTAATTTCAAAAATTGTGTGTGCGCATCTTGGTGCCTGGGGTTAGATTCTGCCTCAGATGTGTATTTTGAGTGTCAACTATACAATATCACTAGTTTAAGGTTAATCGTATTGTAACGAGCCAAGGAAACAGATGTACTGAATGCCAAACATTTAACACACCACTTCCGAGAGCTCCCCACCTCATTGCTGGGCAGAGTACTTGTTTACTTCCCTGGCCGAAGAACGGTAAGATGACACAAGTGGCAATTGTCTAAGACGTTATCGGCTCTTGTGACAAAGACGCAAGTACTGCTGATTACAGACTAGAAAGGTCACCTCCAGGGCAGCTCACCGCGGTATCATAAAGCATTGTAATTCCGTACCGTCTGCCAAGGACGACTGAATTTTTACTTCCTTCTTTGATATCAAACTGGTCCCTTGCAGAGTGTTCCAGAAATCGCCTCGCGAGTATGTACGGACGAATTTCCCCCAGTCCGGGAGTTCTTGAGTGCAGTGAATACTTGGAGCCTGAGTCCGGCGAGTTCCGAGTGAAGTCCAGCGACTTGGAAGACGAGAGTGTGTCTGCTAAGCGGCGAGTTGAGAAGGCAACAGTAACGCAAGGAGAATACCAGCAACTTTGGGATAGTTGAGAACATTAGGCGGGAGGACTGCAGTAAACAGAGCGAGTTTCAATGCGTAGTAAACGACCTGTGGAAGGAGTAAGGGGAGACTTGAAGGGGGAGAGACTGACGTAAACTGAGTATTGTATACAGTAGTGATGACGAGATAGTTCTTACACAGACATGCAACTTTGTAAACAGGTAAGTGGAGACAGACAATATAGCGAGTGAGTAAGAGACTTTGGTATGCGCTTAACGGGCCTCCCTAACTGCACTTAAAATGCGTTGCAGCGAGTTACGGTTATTATTTTTTCGACGAAACTATTATAACGCGCATTGTACTTGTATATCTACGAAAATAACACAAACTTCGAACTATGCCGCTATAGGTTTAAAAATTCGGCACATTTATTAGAAACATCGTTTTCGGGCCCCTCAAAATGGCCAAAAATGGGTTTCACAGACTGCCGTATATGGAAAAATAATAGCAACTGTATTAGAAAAAGACAACTATAGAAACAAGCTTTAGACTTTGAGCTATTCTGTCAACAAATGAAATATTGTGGTCACCGTTTAAAGTGCATGCTAGGTCAGCGGCTTGCGCGGAGAGGCGGTAATGCGTTACAACGTTGGTTAGTGGCACTCACACCGCTCCTGCCTCTCACACACGATGTAGCCTGTCTAGGGAGGCCTCTTAACATCGAGGTCTTCAGCGCTGGTGAGGGGTGTCATGTGGTGAGTGTGGAGCAGCACCGGAATGAAGAGGCGGGGGAAACGGGAGATCCCCGAGAAAACCCGCCGGCCAACGGCATCGTCTAGCACGATTCCCGCATGCGAATATCCGGATTGACCTCGCCAAAAATCAAATCAAGTAGTAATAAACGAAGAAAATTAGCACTGTAGATTAACTTCATTTTTGGTTAAAATAAAAGACATTCATGTCTTACGAACCCTAATAACTGTTTTTTTTTTCAGCCACATGGATACTACAACATGTGAATTATACGAGTTGGGCCACTAGACTTAGCTGGGCCACAGTAGACACAGATACGAACCAATCGCGGGCCGTGGTGACCGAATGGTCACACCATTCGCCACCCACCAAGGCGATCCAGGTTCGATTCCCGGTGGGGTCGGTCCCCGGATTTTCGCGTGTGAGAATCGTGCCGGACGATGCCGGTCGGCGGGTTTTCTCGGGAATATCCCGTTTCCCCCGCCCATTCATTCCGACGCTGCTCCATACATCATATCACCCCCACCAGCGCTACAAGACCTCGATGTGAAGCGCTGACCAAATTCTCTTCACTCACAAACGAATCGCGACCCTGGTGACCTGTTATTCCATACACGTCTCCGACCATGTGTGGAGTGCCGCCAAAAATACCTGCACGCTAGTCGTTTGTTTTCGGTGTCGCCCTTGATGGGGCCATCGTCCGGACTGCTCTCCCCATTGTTGAATCGACACTTGATGTGAGATCCTATCTTCATGCAGGCTACCGTTGAAAACATCCGGGACTATCAACGTCGACTTTCTTTGCACAAGGGAGAGGGAGGAGTGGTTGCATGAAGAAACCCTCGCCTACAACCTCCACTTCCAGAGCAAACTACATTTACCTGTGAGTTCTAACATTGTTAGTAAACACCTTACAAGTTGTTCTTGCGTAATCCCAAAATCTAATACCCACTGACACTTTTCGTTTACATGAAAGTGTGCGTGCGTACGTATGCGTGCGTGTTGATGACGTTCACAAACAAACTCATAATAATCACACCGCGCGAATCCTGGGCTAAACTGGAGACGAAAATGTTAGTGTAGTGGCAACATGTACAACATTTTATGTGCGCAATGTGGCAACACTGCACGGACGGATAGTTACATCATGTGTTACACGCCCAGGTATTATTTTATCAATGATACGACTACGTCAAGTAATCTTAATACAATCATGTTAGGCATGATAGTGATTTTAACCTGCACACATGGTCAGAACAGTAGCAGTAGGCCTACATTAAGGGCGAGGTTAATCAACAATGTATATCACCGTGTTTTTTAATTTTGTATTTGTACCAGATTTTTTTTGACACAAAATGTGACTAAATTTTGCTCTTACGAAATTTTTATCTCTTATAGTTTCCGCACAACGGCTTGTTAAAGTCAAAATTTGAATGTTTCCGTTTTAAGGACTAGGTACACTAAAACCAACTAATATATCAAACTGAAAAAATTCACAGTGGATAAAGACGTCACAGGCTATAATTTCACGTACATAAAGACAAAGATTTATTTATTTTTTTTTTGTTTTTAGTAAAAATGCTAAAATTTAAAATAAAAATTTAAAAAATTCAATATTTTTTAAAATACCAAAATATGTTATCTTGTGGTTAACAAAAAGCTGAACTTGTAGCCTACAACATTGTTATTCACTGTGAATTGTAGCAGTTTGGTAGGTGAGTTGGTTTAAGTGTCGTCCTTAAAACGTAAACATGCAAATTTTGGCTTTAACGAGCCATTACGCGAAAACTATGAGAGATAAAAAAAAATTACAACAGCAAAATTTTGTCACATTTTGCGTCCAAAACAAAACAAAAAATAATATATCTGGTACAAATATCAAAAATAAAAACATGGTGATGAAAATTGCTGTAGACCGTGCCCTAATTAAATTTTGTTACATGCTGTGCTTCTGAGGACTGGGTGGCAGGAAGCTGTGTCGCAATACCTTATGGCCTAGCCTCTGAATTACAAGCCGGGTGGCTACGTGACGGGTATCCCGCCGAAACTACGTCATAGACCTGTTCCAACTGCGCTTTTACCCTATGGGAATGGCCTACGAGACTCAAGTCAAGCCAGAAACATGATGTAATGTCTATTTGTAGACCCCTGTAATGCGGTCAATCCCCGACTTTCGCATAGTATATAAGGGCGGAATCAACAGATGTGGAGAGAGTTCGCTATTGGTCGTGCTAGAGGAAGGTGTTATGCTTATGAAGAGAGACTAGTGAAGACATATTGGTGACGTGAGGCGGCAGGCGGCTATTTTCGGAGCAGTGTTGGGCGAAACAAGAGGACTGCTGCGGCCGGCTGACGGGCGAAGAGGAGGTGCGCGACGAGAGACAAACCGAAGACCTCAAGAGTGAAGACAGCGGTGCACTCGAGGTGCTGCGCAGCACACGGCGATTCATCGCCACTGCGGACTATTAAGGTCGTACACTGTCACTATTTGAGGAACTGTTGATTGGATATATGACTGAATTTTTATTGTTATTTGCAGTCTTTAATTGATTAATGGTAAATATTCTTGTGCTTTAATTATCAAAGTCATTTACGGTTCTGTGGCACAGTAGTAATCGTGCGCATAATTAAGGGTGTTCTGAACGTTTATAGTTGATTGCTGTTTTGTGTGTTTTTGTAAGCTTTGTGAGCTAGTATCTCAGTAACTTAATTCAACTCTTTTATTTATTATTATAAGACCTCCATCCAAAAAGAGCTCAAGGAATTGCCCACATATATAGGTTTTGCTAAACTTGTAAAAATATCTGTGGAGCGCAAGACGGAACAAACTACAGTGCTATTTTGCCACATTGTGCATGTAAAAAGTCGCATCGAACAACATTTTTTGTCATTAACTGGACTTTCTGTAGGCAAAGTGCCAACATCACCTTTTAGAAACTTTTGAGTAGAAAGAAAAAAAACTGTTAAATTCAATTAAAAACTAATTCACAAAAAACAATAGTTAATATTGTAGCTGTAGAATTCCAGGCCACTATGCAGTGTTCGGTTTCTCGGGGACGCGTCGTTTTGCCTAAAAACGTTTTGCCTAAACACATTTTATCTACTTCGTTTTGCCTAAAATCATTTCTCCTAAAACAGTTTCGCCTAAAATCGTTTCGCCTAAAGTATTTTTGCCTAAAATCGTATTGCCTAAAATTGTTTCGCCTAAATTCGTTTCGCCTAAAATTTTTGGCCTAAAAATCGTTTCTCTTAAAGTTGTTTAGCCTAAAGTCGTTTGGCCTAAAATCAGTTCGATTTAGATTTAATGCGTTTCTTTACTCCCGAAAAAGTCGTTTCGCCTTCAGTAATTTCGCCTAAAATCGTTTTGCCTAAACTTGTTCACTTAAAGTTCCAGCCACTCTCTTAACTTGCACAAAATTTAGCCTAAAATCGTTTTGCCTAAATTAAATTTGCCTAAAGTCGTTTCGCCTAAACATTTTGGCACCTTCCTTTTGCCTAAAGTCATTTGGCC